>SNQJ01S0017909.1:208487-277281 GCA_010110895.2 Picea sitchensis | reverse complement strand
AACAAAACAATGTATGTCACGGTTCAATAAAAAATACTGAAAGATAACAAGGAGGTAGTTGTTTTATCTAATTCCTTTGAAGATTATGGTTCTAAAAATGTTCTCAGAACTAAATAAGTAGAGCAAGAACAACAAGCACTTGTGAAGGAAGCATGTCCTTATATTTTGGTTCATCAAAAAGAGATGTTTTCTCATGTGTTTCATGACCCTGTGGCATGCTACATGGAGAGTTTTAACAATCATAATTTAAAAATTATGATGAGTTGTAATATTAGATATGAAGATGATGATCAGTCAATGTGAACATTAAATATGGATTTCTTGCTACCAGGGGGTTTATTCTAGTCAGAACTATCTTCTAGTTCTGAAGTTTGCTATTCCCAGCAGTCTCACCTAACTTTTCAACTTCTTGGTAAAAATCAACTAGTTAAATCACATGAAACCAAGAATGCAGTGGAAGAGATGAAACATGATGGTTGTTTTATGCATGTTTTGGAGGATCCATTTGCAGTTTTGTTGGAGGAAATAAACGGTCCCAATGTTTTTAATCTTTTGAGATTTAAATTGATAGATAGATTCTTAAATGAATTACCAGTAAACAGGTTTTGGACCAAGCATGTGAAAAGAAACCAGACGATAGATAAAATTCTTGCATGGTTGCATTGGCATTATGATTTCATTTGATTGGAAGCTCATTTCAACAGTTAGGGTAGGTAGGTGTGAATAAGCTTGATGATCAATCATTTTCAAGTTAAGGTCTCCAAATAAAGTGTTCAATTAGATGTTAGCACTATATCCAGTGTTTAGTCTCCAAGTAAGAGCAGTGTCCAGACTTCGGTTTTTCAACGGACATTGGTGACATGTCAAGGCAAAGTACACACCTATTTTGGGAGTAGCTCAATGGATAAGGCACATGGTCTATGTGTTCTTTGCTACCTCACAGGGATGATAACATCCCCAGTTGGAGCCCATGTTATCACTATAACAATTTCTATGAGAAATCTAGTTTCCAAGACTTAGCGAGGTGCTAAACTAATGTGGAAGCGTGACAAACTGGAAGACAGGGAGAAATATAGTGGGAGGAGGCTAAAGCTAGTGACAATGTGAAGTTGATGGGACCCAACAGTTCACAGATCACGAGCGCCATAGATCAACGGTCATGGATAATTTCGGGAAGAGAACACGAAGGTTAATTCTTGAAAGCAGGCCGAAAAGGAAACCGTGGTTCGGATTGGGACTACATGGTGCCACTAGGTGCATTTCGAGGGGAAAAGCGAGTGAACTCAAAACCACTCCATCACACCCCAAAATCACATGTTAAGTGTCAATAAATGTGTCAAATCCAATGGTCACATGTGAAAAGGAAACTTGATGACCAGTCTAATCATCTCGAGACACTTGTTTAGGTACCATTCATCTGCGCAATGCCAAGTAAGCACCGCCAAATAACTGATTTAAGACTCATCATTAGAAATCAATGGTTTAACATGAGAGACCATTATCCCTATAAGGATTTTTGTCAGTATCCCATGATTAGTACTCGATGGCAACTTTACTCAAAATACAGGTGAAATTACTCTATTTTGGGTAATTGACATTTTGTTCCAGAGTGGGATAACTGCAAATCGAAACACCCGTCCAATTCATGTACAGTTGAGGGAAATAGGTTCATGTTCCCTGGAAAACTAGAATGGGATGAGGAGAAAGATCCAACAGTTTTCAACAAACCAGGAAATTCAAATAATATGGTAGGGCTATTAAGTAAAAAGAGAGAAAGGCATTCTTTGCAACTCCCGACAACAAAATTTTGTGCAAAATCTATAGATGAACTAGGATTAGGTGAAGAGATCAGGTCGAATCCTATTATGAAAGATTTGATCATTAATGGATATGCAAATGGACACTACACGCAAGCTGGTGAGAGAAAAAGGAAAAAATGACGGAAGGAGGAAGTCAAAGCTGGAACAGTTATAGGTACTGAAGAAAACCAACCTAGTTGGCTTGACATGTTAAAGGAAGAGATTGAAAAGATAAAATAAAAAATTCATGACAGGATAAATCGAGTCCATTTCAGGGAATATTGTGATTTTGTAGATAGGTTTCATTCAAGGTAAAGATCTCAAATATTTTTGTTTTCTATTTGTAACGTTCTCTGGAAAGTAGTAGTTTGGTTTTAGTGCACTACTCCCTCTGTAACCGATATCTATTTTTGGAATCTTGGAGAAGATGATCCGTTTTTGGGTCTCATATGTAATTTATCTATATATACTGTTAAAAACATAAATAAAGGTTTGACTGGTTGAAGAGGGGCCTACCCTTATAGCAGGAAAACTTTGTGATTTCTTATTAATTTTAATACAAGTAGAGAAGGTTTTCTTGGATAATCGGTATTCATCATGGTGTTAATGTTCAATGTGTTTTCATGTATTTCATATTCATAAAAGTGTTTTGCTGGTAGTAGTAATATTTAAGTAAAATACGGAATTCATCTTGCTGGTTCTCCTTCCTACATTGATTATACTTGTAATATGTTTATTGGTTTTTGGTTCAGAATTCATCCATTACTGGTGCTCTGTTTTCAATAGCCAACCTTTACGTTCCTTCTTCTAGAAACTATACCAGGAGATTCATCCTCTGTTAGATGCATCTTGTCATAGTAGTCTTTCCTCTTTTCTCCACTTCCATCTCATATTGCTTATTTGGATGAGAACAGTGCCTATTTTTCCTTCGTTCCCTTAGGAATACATAGCTTGCAAATTTTCATATGATTTCAGAAGTTAACCCCATTTCCCAATGGCCCTGTTCTCTCGTTGATCTTACCAACCCTTTGAAAATCTTGTCTTATTGCAAAATCTGACCTTTGCATGTCCATTGCCAAATATTTTTGAATATTTTCAATATTTACACGTTTGAGAGAGCCCTCTCTGGTTGGAAGGGTGAGAATCCAATCTAAAGTTGGTTGAAACGGTTACCTCTGTCGTTTTTTTATCAACCAAACAAATTTACAGAGTGCTAACAATTACTTTGTTGATTGTGATGGTTGGTTCACAATGGTATGCAAGAATGTGTGCCATTGTGTAGTTTAAAGTCACACTCCGATTCTTAAAGTGTTCAAGGTATAAGACATTACAATATTTTCACCTAGTATAAAGTTAATGTCTACACCTTAAATCCTAGCCTTAACTCAAACTAGCTCAAAGTGGCAACCAGGCTAACTATGTACCTTGCAATTACAAACTTGGGGGAAATTTTGGGGATGTGGCACATATCACTAGAAAATTCTTGAATGTTTTATTAATAACACATGGTAAATTCTTGTGACATAGGTTATATTCTTGAAAATTACTTATGTCATGGTTCAAGCATTGGGAAAATAATTTTATATGCTAGTTGACTTTTGTAAAAAGGTTTGATAAATCAATAATGGGGAACAAATGTGTTAACACTTTTCCATACACCTCATTTGATTTTGGAGATAGTTGTTAACACTTAAAATCACAATGATGAATACTGCTCGCAAATTATTGCTAAGCTCTATTATTTATTTATAATAATAATAATTAACTAGTAGGTGGGACCATCTTGTAAACTAGTGGTGCTATGATGGATGTGTTACCCTTATATGTTTGCTGCTATTATAATGATGCCCACACAATATTCTATAGTTGATGATTCAAGTCATGGTTTCATTCGTTATGACAACATGGTTGATTGATGTGTTATTTCTAGATGGTGTTGATGGTCACTTGCAATACATGGCAGTGCTATGGATATAAGGATTATTTTGTTACAGGTGTTATGTTATGGATTAAACATTGATTAATGATCTTATACATGATTTCATGCAAAATATGATATGTGAGATTGAACAAAAAAACTAAAAGAAAACAAATCTATGAATAAGTCCTAAGGTTATTGCAATGGTGAAAAATGAAGGGTGATGGACCTAGCTTCTAGAATATGCACTATGGTTAAAGGATTACATGTGAAGCATATATGGTAACATTATGCATATGGTTTTTGTCAAATTTTTGATATGATTTGGGGTGGTGCTCTATGAAATAGATATAGGATTGAATATAGTAATGGATATGTGTAAATTAATGGTTGATGTTATGGTGTATGGGATGGCTTGTACGTTGAATTGAATAAGGCTGGGGGAGGAAGCGACATTCCTTTACTACACGTCACTCAAACAAACCTTGACCCCATCACCCTAGCCATAGTTGCATTTTGTTTTTTCGGCTCTGGTGGTTGTGGAGGCTTCACAATTTCTGGTTTCGAAAGGAAAATACAGGCTAACTCTTCCCTCAAGTGATTTTTCCAGGTATGACTCCTTTACTTTCCATCCATGATGGTCCCTCTATGTTATGAATCAATTTTTTGGCTCAAGATTGCATAAGGTCTGCATTTTTCTTAAGTTTTGACTATGTATCAATGTTGTGCTTATGGTTTCTTCTGTGAATACTCTAGAATGTTGGCGTTTTAAAAGAAAGGAATGGATTTTATTTCTTTGTGAAGCCTGTGCATTGGTTATTGGCTTAAAACATGCCAGTCAGCTTGGGGTTTTATTCTGGTTCTTTGTGGAAAATTATGACAATGGTGTAAAAATCTCTGAGTTTTTATTGCACAGGTTTCTACCACCAGTCTGGGTATTAGTTGCTGTCATTACTTTCCTCTTAGTGGTTTTTATGTTTCGTTCTTTTGGGTTGCAATGCAAAATGTTGAGAGATTCATTTTTCTTACTTTGTTTGGCCGAGCCCCAGCTATCGTTTGTTATGGAATTTACTTCACTGTCATTATTGCCAAAAGTGTTTCACAATCAAATCTTTGTATCACCCCGAGCTTTGACTGGAAGCCTATATATGTGTTAGGTGGCCATGGGTTGTGCTCAAGCATTCTTTCCACAATGTTTATAAGAATTCTTCCCTCTCATTATCCATTGGAGGTGTCTGACTGTTATGTTTGGTTACCCTCACTGTCAAGATTTTGAGTTAAAGGTTATGTGTCCTGTGGTGATTTTAAAAGAGCACGGGCTCTCTCTGTTTTCTAAAATTCTTCCTTGGTTAAGCCAAATCTCGTTACCTCTCTGCAATAATTGTTTTTTAAAAGAAGCACGAGATATCTCTGACTTCAAAGATCATATCTTGATCGAGCCTATGTTATTACCTCTCTGTGATAAATTTGTTTGAAAAAGAAAGGGGCCATGGGTTATCTACATCCCCAAGGACTTTCCATTTGGTCAGTTTATTGTTATTACCTCCATTGTTGTGTTAAAACATAACACGATCATGGTCCCATCAAAGTTTAAAAGGAACATGTGTGTGATTGAATCGAGGCTCAATTATGAGTTTTAATGCAGTTAATTATGTCAAACAGTGATGAAAAGTCGACTGTTGGTGGTTAATACTAGGTATATTATTATTTGATTCCAAGGATTGAATATTGGATATGGATGTTTGGAATCACTGTACATATTATATTTTGTTTTAAAAAGAAAAAAAAAAGGTTAGCATTGGAGCATGGAAGACTCTGGTTCAAAGGGTTATAATGTTATTATGAAATTGGCAATGATGTGATAATTGTATTGCATAAGTATTGTATAAGATGCGAAGGATTCTATAATTGAAGTATTCTGGGCATATGAATTATCTTTTTATCTTGAAGTCAACAAGAATTTTGTCTACAATTAAGGGACAGTTAAATGATTTTTGGTTTTAAAGTGGATGATTATTGGATTGTGGTCTGAACTGAGTTATGGTTGTTGTTTGATTTAATTTATTTTCTATGAACAATATCCGTATTATTCCCTCTCATACTATCACTTTTTCGCTCATTGTACCCCCCTCACGATCCCAATTTCATTTTACATGCCCTTTTCTATAAAATAAATTAAACACTATGTATGGCAGTAGTAAAGATATGACATAGAAATAGGTGGCAACTGATATATTTTGGTGTTGATTGCACAATTATTTATTTAATGAATTGTTGAACAATACTCATGTTATTACTCCCTGTCATGCTACCACTTTTTCACTCATTACAATCCCTCCAGATATCCCATGAACTCTATTTCACCCCCTGCTCACTTGGAAATTATTAAATAATTTATTATGGATTGAATTGCATGGGTCTTATGTCGATTTCTGAGCCAAACTTTGTTTTATATAAACAAAATTTCATGTATGGTATGTTAAGGGTTAGTTTCTGATCAATTGATGCATACAGGATGAGTTTCTTCAGCAGAGGCAGTCATGGCAGAAAAAATAGAGGAAGAGGTAATTGGAACAGAGGGCCTAGAAGGCATATATTCTCAATTCATTTTGATGCCAACCCCCAAGAGTTGAACCAACTGTTTCAAGCTGAGTTATTCAATTGGATTGGAAAAGGAATAGTTCAGCCTAGACCAGAGAGCCCTCCCTTCCAGCCTCAAAATGTCCTTGGTATTCCTGTGCCTCCTCATGTATCCATGCGACCATAAGTTCCTAAAAATGATGGATGGCAGAAAATTGTTAATCCGAGAGTCTCCCACCATCGTGGCTAGCCCAAATTTTCATTTCCTCCTCCTCCTCCACCTGTAAATCCTAATGCTCAAATTTCCCCTGTACATTCACCTGTTTAGTCCTCTCATGCTAGTAAACAACTTAAAACCGAGGTTCCTCATGTACAATACAAAGGTAAAGTTGTTGCCTCCCCCTCATCTCCTTCAAATGAATCATCAAAATCAGTGTCCTCCCATATGCATCTGAAGGAAGATTGCTCCCATGTTATTAGTGAGATTAAGACTCAAGGTTCGAATCAACCTAAGGTAAATTTTGGGAAGTCCAAAGGGGACATCTGTGACAGAAGAAGGATTTCCTCTCAAAGTGACAAATATGGATTTTAATTATGTGTTATGCTTGAGTTGTTGAAAACAATGGTCTATAGAAAGTTTTGGACAACAAGCTATTTTTTTGGGATATTGTGGTTATTACATGTTTTGGATATGATTTGAATTATTTCTGATATTTAATATTCAAATTTTGGAAATATTTATGGGAGTTACAAGGAGGCATGTGTTTAAATTATTATCTAATTGTGTTTATTTTTGTAAAGAATAAAAAATGGAGTCACAAGGGGTCCCACCTGCTTAGTTATTATTAAATAAAGACCCTTAACTATTATTATTATTATTATTACTTCCCCTAAACTAAAATTAGTTAAGTTTATTTAACTTAAGTAAAGGAAGTATTTGAACTACTTCAACTAATTTGGAATGCATAAAAGCCAAATGAGAAGGAAGAACAAGGGGAGAATAGAAGGAGGAAGCAATACTAAGGTTTGCTCTTTTGTTTTCATGAGATGGTTCAATTTTCATTCATTCTTCAGTTCATTAAAGGCCTAACTCTCTTTTTGACAACAGGGTCCTATTGTAGACATCAAGGATCAAAGCTAGACCATATCATTCAAATGCTTGCTTCAAAGGTGTTGATCTATCTTTGATAGTCTATGTATGCTTGTCTATTTATGGATTGAGTTTCATAGCTGATAAATGATATTGTGCAGAGTGAAATTTGCAACAGTCTATGGCAAGATGATCCATATTTTAAAAGTTCAGTTTTTACTTCTTTTCCGATTCCTTTTTTATGGTTTTCATCGGGGATATCTAAATTCGACTTTGTTCCATGCCCTCATAGGGATTTTGTAAAGGGAAAGACACTTTGATTTCTTGGAATGAAATAAAACGATTTCTATTCTATCTCATTTGTGTGAATCTGTGACTTGGTTACTTTTGCTTTTGATCTCCACATTTTCTTTCCGCAATTTGTATATTTTCAGAAAATTATATAAAAAAATCATATTTTTCAACAATCTTTTCATTAAAAAAATCAACCTAATCCCTTATAATTAATACTTGTGGATTGGAAAATACTTTTTGAGGCTATAGAACATAGGGTGATATTCCCGATTATATTTCCTTAGTCAGGTGGGATTTGAAAATGCTTGAGTAAGATAAATCATAACTTTTCCTCAACAATAGTAACAATGGTTTACATGGATTCTTGTGAAAGGATCATAGTCACCCATTCAAATCTAAGGGTGGAAACTTGCATTCCTTTACACATATGCCATTAACCTAATTCTTGGCCCATTCGATCTCTTTTTGAGACTCTACTTTGGCATTACCAAGGTGAAATCATGCTCTTCCTATGGGAAGTTCTCCATGATATCAAGTTAAAACTAGGGTGCAACATATTCATGTGTCTTTTTGGATGAAGGTTCAATCTAATTTATTAATCTTGGCTCTTTGTGCAACATTGAATAAGAGCCAAGCTCCATTAAATAACTTGAACCTCCATTATTTTCTAGTTGCTTGAGGGAGATTTTGGACCTCTGAAGATATTAATTCTCTTAATCAAGACATAGAGGATGCGCACATCTCAAGGATTGTTTCAAATACTAGAGTTGGACACTAGGTAGGAATTTTACCTATGGTTTTACCTGTGTCTTTCTTGTTGCATGTGTTGGCGTCAGAAGTCACTCCTGGATTACAGTAGGAGCAGAGCCCGACACCCATCATTTTTATGTCACGATTTGTTTAATGGGGTGATCGAATGGATAGAGACCAAGAAGATATAGCTTTAACTCAGGAAACCAGGCTTGGTGTGTAGAAAACAAGGGAGTTCTTGATCCAACTTCCGTCAGTAAGCTGAGTATAAGATGGATAGATGGAAGACTTAATGAGATGAGTGAGCAAGACTTCCTCGCGCATCAGGCCTTCGACAGCTTGAGGAGGAAAAACTCAGAAGACAAGATCCTCTTGACACCGAGTTTCAAGGAACTGAAAAGTGGCTCGACTGGATCCTCCAATTTCGAGCCATTCAGCATTGAGAAAGCACAAGAACTGATTAGAAACCCTACGACTATTATAGTGCTCCAACCTACATCATCCTATAACAACGCAACTCGACTGGATCCTCCAATTCCGAGTTGTTCTAACATAGTGTAATCAAAGAGATGGAAAGAGGATGACATCCATAAAGTAAGAAGTCTCAAATGCCAATACATAACCAGAGCAACCAGTGCTTCATCAAAACTTTACAATCGGGAGCCTAGCTCAACCATCGATGATTTACAAAATGGCAAAAATGCCTACATATAGCAAAAACAAAACAACAGCAGCGAAAACGAGAAACTGCATTAAAAACATTACATCTGCATGTCTTCTGGAAGTCTACGCATGAAGACTCTGGATGATCGTGCACTTATGACAGACGCTATCAGATTTCGAACTGTCCTGCTGCAGACGAATCGACCAACTTTAGTCCTTTGCTAGACTTTCCATTTATGATGGAGACGATGTCTAACCACCTCAACCAACAACTTCAATAAGCGCCCTCTTGGGATCAGGAATGGTTATGGTCAACTCTGCCTTTTGGGGATGTGGAGGTCTCTCGAGGCCACACGGACCAGCTTGAGCAGTTCCGCAGGATGAGAAGGTGGAGGTGGTAGGGTGAGAAAAGGACACATGGCGGTGAGGACTTAGGATGATATATTCATGCCACATCTGAGATGGGGGCCCACTAGAGTGAAAATTCCATTTGGACCCCCCTCCCATTAAAGGCAAAATCGATGGGGGTCCAAAATTCAATCTGAACCATAGATCTAAGTGCAGACTTGGAGCCATCAAATCGCATACATACATTATCTCCGATTCTAGGCCCCCTCGTTAAAGTCACTTAATGATGGAGAGTGCGGAGTGGACTTCGTCCAGATGAATTTGAGTGCGGATCATGACCCGTCTAGATCTACGTCCCTCTTCAAATGTGTTTGGAAGGCCTCATTGATGGATGAGCAATGACCTCGGTGCTTTCAACATGAAAATCAGGTCCAACCAAACCCATTGAAAGCATAGATATGCAGCTGGCGTGTCCTCCATGAGAGCGGTCGAGATAATTGTTGATAGAAGAGAGCGCCTCCATTACCAGGCTCGCTTGGTGTGACTAGGTGCTAGGACCATAGGCTTAGCTTCAAAGGTGCTTATCCGGTTCGGGTTTCGGGGTTTTGAGATGTGAGATAATGAGGGACTTACCGCCAATTCTGAATGATGATATCTTGGCATTGATAGATCTTATGTCGTCAACTTTGAGATCGAACTGACCTAATTTGATGCTTGAAATATCTGAGACACTTTCTTTGATATATAGGAGGTAGCTTGGTAGCCCAATCCCGATGACCGATGATACGCCGTCCTTGATGATGTGGAGCATCGCTCCTCATCAAAAGCGAGCGATTACATGGAAGTAGAAAGGACATCTGGATAGATGCCTACTCTGTTTTGCGATACTTTTACAGGATTTGTTGCGCCCTCTTTATGAATGACTTCATTAAAGAGAGGCGCACTTTTATTTTAAAGGGGACCTTGAGCCTTTAACCTCTCATCCTTAGTAGATAGGAAGGCATTTAATGGATTTAATGCTTTGTTAGATAGGTATTTAATTGTAGATTTGATAGCTTTAGAATTGAGAGGAAGCGTTGAGATATAGACACCCTCCTTTGTACATTGTAACATGTGTGAAATCAAGCATTGAACGAGGAGATGAGCCCGAGAGAACTTGTGGAGAACACCCATGTACAAAGTGAATTAATAGAAGGAAGACTTGGATTCAATTTCATGGTAGGAGCATCGCTCACTCATCAAGCGAGCCAGTGCATGGAGTAGAAAGGACATCTGGATAGTGCCTATACCAATTTTGAAATACTTTGGGATTTGTTGCGCCACTCTTTAATGAAGTCATTCATTAAGAAGCGCACTTGTAATGTAAAGGGGACCTTGAGCCTTTAACCTCTCATCCTTAGTAGATAGGAAGGCATTTAATGGATTTAATGCTGTTAGATAGGTATTTAATTGTAGATTTGATAGCTTTAGAATTCGAGAGGGAAACGAGATATAGACACCCTCCTTTGTACATTGTAACATATTGAGAAATCAAGCATTCAGAACAGGGGAGCAGAGCAGAGAACTTGTGGAGAACACCCATGTACAAATTGAATTAATAGAAGGAAGACTTGGATTCAATTTCATGGTTTGTGTTGTTTCTCTGTGTTGATATTATGCTCATGAATGTTTGTTTTCCTTGTATGCATTTTCTTTTGAATATGTTGTGCATGTGATCTCATAGGTTTTAGTTGAAGTCTGAGAGGGAAGAGAATAAGTTTCAATTGTTTCTCTGTTTGAGCCAGGAGATTCTTGCATAGAGTGCAGTTGAATTCATCTGCATAGAGTGCATTGATGAGGCTCGACATTTAAACTCTTATTCTCATCTGCCCAGAATTTGAGTTGGGTTGTTAGAGCCGTGCAGGAGAAGTGCAGGCCGAATTTGAAGTCTCAGTAGCTAGTTTGAGAGAAGGAGGCATAGACTGTTGTTGCCGGAAGTGCACAGAGTCTGAAGGACTCAACACTTTGAGAGCGGTTAAAAGTCGGGCGCGAGAAGTGTGTGTCAATTCTCTGAAGGAGTCAGAGTTGACAAGCTCAGGAGGGATAGTTCCTTTGTGATACTATGGGAAAAGGCCCGTGAGAAGGTTCGAGTCGGAAGAATCTTGAAGCAGAAGAAATCCTCAAGGAGGAGAATCAACGGCTAGGATTCGCAGGATAGGTTCGCGAAATCCCGTCGACCGTCGGATTTTGAAGGAGTTGCGAGGGGGTTATCCCTAAGTGCAGAAGGAATCAGGAGCCATCGGGATTTGGCATATCGGGTTTCCCGGAGGTGAGAGTTCATAGTTTTTGAAATCCCAATTAGCGATTTCTCGATCTAATCAGAACTGTTGATCACTACGGGACAGGTGGCACGAGATCCCGGGAAGTCGAGGTTTGGCACTTCAGAACATTTGGTGTCGAAAGAATCATGGAGAATTCATGAAACCCTGAGTTGCGACGGGTCCCACGGTGATAGTGTGTGGTACTGACAGGTGGCATTGCGTATCGGGGTTTGGGACTTGGGAGGTCCTGTGAAACGGTGCTACAGAAATCGTGAATTCCCGATCGACGATTTCCCGATCGCTACAAGTGTGTGGGGTCCAAGCATTAGCAGCGACGACAGGTGTCATCGGTGAATCGGCACATCGGGACTTGGAGGTTGAAGTTACAACTCGATTGACGTCATGAGTAGCGATTTCCTGATAGGGAGAAATATGATAGAAAGGGAGGAAAGTCAGCGATTGACCCACGTCGGGATTCAGGGAATCGCAAGATAAAGGCGCATGACTACAAAATTTGTGAAATTGTGAATTCTGATTTCCCAATTTAGAAGGGATATCAGTGGAGAGTGCTTTGGGTAAGGAACTTCCGACGAGGAAGTTGAAGGTCATTTAGCTCTTCGGGCCGAGGGTAGCGAACTACACCAAGTGGTATCAGAGCGGGAATATCTTTGCTTTCTGTAGCCGAGAAGGAGAAAAGAAGACATCATGCTGCCCAGAAGAGAAAAGCAGTCACCTAATCGAGAAGACAGGGATGCTCGAAGAAGAGGTAGGCAGGCAGGAAACCCAGAGATGGAGCGACAGATGGGAGATCTTCGAGCGAGGCTTGAGGAGATGGAAACAACACAAAGACGCGGAGCTGGTGCTGGGGATCTTAGTGATTCCGAAATTGAAGAAGAAGTTGGACACAAAGAAGAGGTCAAAACAGAGGATGCATCGACTAAGTGGTTGATCAAAGCTATAGCCAAGATGAGTTCCAAGACCAGGATGGACATTCCAGCTTACGAGGGAAGTCTGGATGCAGAAGAGTTGCTAGATTGGATCCGAGCTCTTGACACCTACTTCGACTATGAAGAGATCGAAGAGGATAAGAAGGTAAGGCATGCTGTTACCAAGTTGAAGGGACATGCAACACTGTGGTGGGACGAGCTACAGATAGATAGACATTCCAAGGGCAAACAGAAGATCAAAAGCTGGGATCGGATGATTACTAAGATGAAAGCAAAATTCATCCCAAGGGATTATCAGATCACGTTGTTCAGGCGAATGTAGAACCTGAGACAGAAGTTGATGATGGTGAAGGAATACACCGAGGAATTTTACAAGCTCAACATTCGAGTAGGTCATTGGGAGAGCGATGATGAGAAGGTGGCGAGATACCTGAATGGTCTGAGGTATGATAGTCAGGATGAATTAAGCATGGAAACTATCTGGATAGTTGAGGAGGCCTACCAGATGGCTCTGAAAGACGAGGAGAAGCTGAGCCGCAAGAAAGGTCAGCGAGGGTGAGGTAGGAGTCGGCCCAGAGGTAAGGTAGTTGCCCAAGAGAAATACCAGAAGCCCAAAGTGGAATGGAAGAAACCTCAGGGTAAGGTTGAGAGAGGTGGAACCTCACAATAGAGGTAGCAATATGCTGAGTCGAAGAGACAGCATACAGAGCAGGGTGGCGGTTATGTTGATGCAAACACTCTTCCTCGTACTAGAGGTCGAGGTAGAGGGAGAGGAGGAATTATCACATGTTTTACATGTGGGAAGGATGGACATAAATCCATTGATTGTCCAGATAGGAAAATGGACAGAGGAGAAGCTCACGTCACTGAGGCGCAGAGGCGTGATGTTGAGAATGAGGATGCAGACAGCGGAAGATCGCTTGGGATGAATAAATTCCTTTTGACACCCGAGAAGAAGGTGGAGGACACAGATCAGAGGAGCCGACTRTTCAGAACTGCATGCACARCCAAGGATCGAAAGTGCAAGGTCATCATAGACAGCGGGAGCACAGACAATCTCATTTCGACCGAGATGGTGGAAAAGTTAGAGCTGGAGACGACCAATCACCCGAGTCCATATAAAGTATCTTGGTTGCAAAAAGGACACCAGGTAAGTGTCACTAAACAATGTTTAGTTGAATTCAAGATAGGTGGATATAAGGATAAAGTCCTATGTGATGTCATTCCCATGGATGTCTGTCATGTATTATTGGGTAGACCATGGCAATATGACAGAAATGTTGTTCATGATGGGAGGATGAACACATATACCTTTGAGAAGGATGGGAGAACACACACGTTGCTTCCGATAAAGGATAAAGAAGTGAAGCCGGAAGTGAGCAATACAATACTTCTCATGAGTGGGAAGGAACTTCTCACAGAGATGGAGAAGAAGGAAGATCCACAATTCTTTGTGGTCAGGAAACCCAGGATTGTCCCGACTAGCACAAGAGTGGATGATCTGCCAGATGAGATTCAGGAACTGCTGGGAGAGTTCGCTAACATCATCGTGGATGAACTACCTCGTTCGTTGCCACCGATGTGGAGTGTGAGTCACCACATAGATCTCATACCTAGAGCAAGTTTTCCAAATAAGGCCGCATACAGACTAACACCGCAGGAAAATGAGGAGGTCAAAAGGCAGGTGCACGATCTGCTAGACAAAGGACTGGTCAGAGTGAGTCTAAGTCTGTGTGTTGTTCCGACAGTACTAAGTCCAAAGAAGGATGGAGGCTGGAGCATGTGTACAGACTCCAGAGCGATTAATAAAATCACCATCAGGTACAAATTTCCACCGCCGAGAATGGATGATCTGATGGATTGCCTGAGTGGGGAAAATTATTTTTCAAAGATTGATCTCAAGAGCAGATATCACCAGATTCGCATGAGAGAAGGTGACGAATGGAAGACAACATTCAAGACAAATGAGGGTTTGTACGAATGGCTGGTCATGCCGTTTGGTTTGACGAACGCGCCAAGCACATTCATGAGGTTGATGAATGAAGTCCTGAGGGAATTCATCGAAAAATTTGTAGTTGTATATATGGATGACATACTAGTTTTCAGTAAGACCAAGGCTGAACATTTAAAGCATTTAGCCATTGTGATGAGAAGACTGCAGCAGGAGAAGTTATTGGTCAACATGAAGAAGTGCTCCTTCATGAAGACAAAACTCATATATCTGGGTTTTGTTATTTCAGCGAATGAATTGAAGATGGATCCTGAGAAGGTAGAAGTGATCAAGAATTGGCCATCACCGAGAAATGTTTTTGAGGTGAGAAGTTTCCATGGTTTGGTTAGTTTCTACAGAAAATTCATTTAGAATTTCAGTGGAATTAGTGCCCTGATGATGGACACAGTGAAGAAGCGACATAAGACTTTTCACTGGACAACAGAGGCTGAGAAGAGCTTCAATCTGTTGAAGCGAAAGATTACAGAGCAACCAATTCTGGTGTTGCCTGATTTTCAGAAGACATTTCAAGTTAAATGTGATGCAAGTGGGTATGCTATAGGAGCGGTCTTGAGCCAGGATGACAGACCAGTTGCATATTTCAGCGATAAATTGGATGACGCAAAGCTGAAATACTCCACCTATGATAAGGAATTTTATGCCATCATACAGGCATTGAAGAAGTGGAGGCATTACTTGATACCCAAAGAATTTGTTTTGTACAGAGATAATCATGCATTGCAGTTTGTGAGTCAACAGGAGAAGTTGAACTAGAAGCATGCAAAATGGGTAGAGTACATGCAAAATTTCACATTTGTGATAAAACACATTTCAGGAACTGCTAACAAAGTAGCTAATGCTTTGAGCAGGAAGTGGTTGTTGCTGCAGGAGTTCAGAGTCAAGACATTGGGTTTTGAAAATCTGAAGGACATGTATGCTGGAGATGCAGACTTTGGAGAAGCATATGAAGCAGCTGAGAATCCAGTTCTCAAAGATCAGAGCCCGTGGATAGATTATATGATTCAGGACGGATTGTTGTTTAAGGGCAATCAACTATGTATTCCAATTTTCTCCATGAGGGAGAATTTGGTAAGGGAAAAGCACAGCGGAGGCTTAGCAGGTCATTTTGGACATGACAAAACATTCGCAAAGCTGAGCGAATCATATTTTTGGCCAGGCATGCGAGCAGATGTTAAGAGATTTGCTGACAGGTGTAGAATTTGTCAACACTCGAAATGCTGAAAGCAGAACACAGGTTTTTATCAGCCATTGCCCATACTTGAGAGGCCATGGGAGGCAATTAGCATGGATTTTGTTCTGGGTTTGCCGAGGAAACAGAGAGGAGTTGATTCCATCTTTGTAGTGGTGGACAGGTTTTCAAATATGGTACATTTTATTCCATGTCAGAAGACTAGCGATGCGACCCACATCGCGAATTTGTTTTTCAAAGAGGTTGTTAGACTTCATGGATTGCCAAGAAGCATAGTCTCGGACAGGGATACAAAGTTCATATGCCATTTTTGGAGGACGTTATGGAAGAAGCTGGGAACTAACTTGGAGTTTAGTTTTGCTTACCATCCATAGACAGACGGACAGACCGAGGTGGTCAACAGAAGTCTGGGAGACTTACTGAGAAGCCTGGTGACGGAACACCACAACAGTTGGGACCAGATATTACCCCAGGCAGAGTTTGCATACAACGATTCGGTGAATCGGAGTATAGGAAAAAGTCCATTCCAGATTTTATATGGGACGCAACCGAGGGGAGTTTCTGAGCTCAGGGAGTCAGAATAGGCTGAAACTAGCAGTGCTAGGGTGGAAGAATTTGCTGAGGCGATGCAGGAACTTCACAGTCGGGTGAAACAGAGACTGATGAAAACAAATCAAGAGTATAAGCACAGAGCCGATCAGCAGAAGAGACAACTTCAATTTGATGTTGGTGATATGGTTCTGGAGCACTTAAGGAAGGAAAGGTTCCCAAGGGGAACATACAATAAACTTAAGATGAAAAAGATTGGGCCATGCAGAGTCCTGAAGAAATTTGGAGAAAATGCGTATGAAATTGAGTTGCCGGATGGCATCAGAATATCTCCGATTTTTAATATTTCAGATTTGTACCCATATAGGGCTGGAGGAGAAGAAACTTGGATTGATGAGCCAACAATCCAGTGGCAGAAGCAATTACTAGTAGCAGAAAAGCCGTAGATGGAGTACATACTGGATAAGCGAGTGGGAAAGAAGACCAGGCGAAAATAGTATTTTGAGTACCTGGTGAAGTGGAAGAATCACCCAGTGGAGGATGCCAGCTGGGAGAATGAAGCGATGATACAGAAGCATGGACACACTGTGTAGGAGCTCATGGACAAGAGCCCATGAAAGTTTTCAAGCCGAGGAGTATGATGCAGGAGCATCGCTCACTCATCAAGCGAGCCAACGCGTGGAGCAGAAAGGACAGCTGGATAGCGCCTATACCAATTTTGAAATACTTTGGGATTTGTTGCGCCACTCTTTAATGAAGTCATTCATTAAGAAGCACACTTGTAATGTAAAGGGGACCTTGAGCCTTTAAGCTCTCGTCCTTAGTAGATAGGAAGGCATTTAATGGATTTAATGCTATTAGATAGGAATTTAATTGTAGATTTGATAGCTTTAGAATTCGAGAGGGAAACGAGATATAGACACCCTCCTTTGTACATTGTAACATATTGAGAAATCAAGCATTCAGAAGAGGGGAGCAGAGCATAGAACTTGTGGAGAACACCCATGTACAGATTGAATTAATAGAAGGAAGACTTGGATTCAATTTCATGGTTTGTGTTGTTTCTCTGTGTTGATATTATTCTCATGAATGTTTGTTTTCCTTGTATGCATTTGCTTTTGAATATGCTGTGCATGTGATCTCAGAGGTTTTAGTTGAAGTCTGAGAGAAAAGAGAATAAGTTTCAATTGTTTCTCTGTCTAAGCCAGGAGATTCTTGCATAGAGTGCAATTGAATTCAACCGCATAGAGTGCATTGATGAGGCTCGACAGTTAAACTCTTATTCTCATCTGCCCAGAATTTGAGTTGGGTTATTAGAGTCGTGCAGGAGAAGTGCAGGCCGAATTTGAAGTCTCAGTAGCTAGTCTGAGCGAAGGAGGGCATAGACTGCTATTGCCGGAAGTGCACAGAGGCTGAAGGACTCAACACTTTGACAGCGGTTAAAATTCAGGCGCGAGAAGTGTGTGTCAATTCTCTGAAGGAGTCAAAGTTGACAAGCTCAGGAGGGATAGTTCCTTTGTGATACTGTGGGAACAAGCCCGTGAGAAGTTTCGAGCCGGAAGAATCTTGAAGCAGAAGAAATCCTCAAGGAGGAGAATCAACGGACAGGATTCGCAGGATAGGTTCACAAAATCCCGTCAACCGTCAGATTTTGAAGGATTTACGAGGGGGTTAGCCCTAAGTGCAGAAGGAATCAGGAGCCATCAAGATTCGACATATCGGGTTTCCCGGAGGCGAGAATTCATAGCTGTTGAAATCGTGATTAGTGATTTCCCGATCTAATCGGAACCGTTGATCACTATGGGATAGGTGGCATGAGATCCCGAGAAGTCGGGGTTCGACACTTTGGAACTTTTGGTGTCGAAAGAATCACGGAGAATTCGTGAAACCCTAAGTTGCGACGGGTCCCATGGTGATAGTGTGTGGTACTGACAGGTGGCATTGCGTATCGGGGTTCAGGACTTGGGAGGTCCTGTGAAACGGTGCTACGGAAATCGCAAATTCCCAATCGACGATTTCCCGATCGCTACAAGTGTGTGGGGTCCAAGCGTTAGCAGCGAGGACAGGTGTCATCGGTGAATCGACACATTGGGACTTGGAGGTTAAAGTTCCAACTCGATTGACGTCACGAGTAGCGATTTCCTAATAGGGAGAAATCCGATAGAAAGGGAGGAAAGTCAGCGATTGACCCACGTCGGGATTCAGGGAATCGCGAGATAAAGGTGCATGACCAAAGAATTTGCGAAATCGCGAATTTCGATTTCCCAATTTAGAAGGGAGATTAGTGGAGAGTGCTATGGGTAAGGAACTTCCGACGAGGAAGTTGAAGGGCATTTAGCTCTTCGGGCCATGGGTAGCGAAGGTCCTGGTGGAAGCGGGCGTGGGTGGCGTGGAACTGCACCACTTGATCCTTGCCGTTGAAATCAGACTGCTTTCTCACTTGATTTAAGCCTGAAATGGACTTCTTCTGTGATCTGCGCTCAACGCTTATGGCTATGGCCTTTGAATAAAACTCATTTGATCGGTTTTCAAAACCCCACTTTTATGTGTTTACACCAGAGGCCTAAAATTGAAAATTAAAACACCCCTATACAATAAATATTGCTAACATTAGGCTCCATGGGGGATAGAGTCGTCCCTGTGATGCTCTAAGGACTCATTTTGTAGTTTCAGTGCCTTGTTGTTGGGCTATGGAGTCAAGCTCAAAAACACCCCCTGCTGAAAATACAGGCCGAAAAAATAAAAGTGAAACAAAACAAGATACATGCTCAAACGAGCTTATTTATGTATAGTCCTAATGCTAATAAAATATTTTACATGGGGCTAGGTGAAAGCAGACTTCCACCATAGCCATTCAAGCAACTTCTTGGATAGAAGCTCCTTCCTTCTGTCGATGATCACCAGCAGATGGTGTAACCGTGACAGCAGAGTGGCTACACTCTTCATCTTCTCCTCACAGGCTGAAGTTGATATGACATAGGGTGGCTCCAAGGCATAAAGGACATGCCACTCCATGTATTCGCTGACAGGGTCATAGAATGAGCAGTGAATTTTGGAAAATTGGCGACAGGCAGCCTCCTCTACTACATAGTTGTTCACATGTGGCTGAATATCACAGACAAGCACAGGTGAGTGGACAACTGTCATAGGCTCACTGATCTCAGGCAGTGGCTTCTCGTTGACTGGCTCTAGACAGGAAATATTCTGCTCTTCTCGTTCTTTCTCCTCTTCTAGTTGGCTCTCCCCCAGGTCAGATTCATACTCGTCCTCTTCTTTCTCCTCTTCTAGTTGGAAGTCCTACGTTTCTAGCTCAGAACTTGATTCATAGCTGTCATAAAAAGGCTGGCCATTCTGATCAGCAAAAGGTGATGTGGGGTTCTGATGCTCCTCTTCCACAACTACGTATTTTCCGTTTTGATCTGAGACAACAGGCTCATCAGGGGTAGATGTTAATGCGTCTATGAAATCTTCAATAATCTCTTCAAAAGAGCTGCCTAGAACATCTTCCTTGGAGATTGAAAAATCCTCTGCACAGTCTTCAGATTTCAACCTTTCTAATTGAGCACAGAGATACTTCACCTGTTCCCTCAGCTTGCTTAGGGTGTCTTCTTCCTCCCTGGGATCTTCATTACTTCCATCACACTCCTCTGATGCAGACAAATGGGGAGGAGAAAGGAATGATTTCTGATCCAGGTCGTCAGGATCATCCTCACAGCCTATGTCAGAAATAGCTTCATTTTGTACAGAGTTGTGGTATCCCTCACCACAGTTATGACAAATTAAATCGGAGGGATAAAACTCTTGACAATAGGTGATGAAAGCTGCAAGAAACTCTGAGAGTGAAGCAATGCTATCAGAGGTTAAAGAATGATATCATTTAAGTGCATCCCTTGCTAACGAGAACATGAACATATTCAATAATACATCCTCATGATGTATCTCCCACTGACACATGAGTTCATGAAACTCACTGAGGTGATAAGTAGGGTTGTCCTCTTCACATTTTCCAAATATGGGCAAATAATCACCCCATTCATTCAAAGAGGGAACAACATTAGGAAAACCAGGAATAGCAAAAAAACTAAAAGGAGAAAACCTGCGAGCAAGGATTTTCTCCATATCGAACCAGTGGAGTCGCCAATCGATCCTTGAATCATGGAGTCGCCAGGTGAAATATGCACAGCTTCGAATGTTTCTGGTCCTTGTTCACCATCAAAGGCTAGATCCTAACATTGTTGTTACTGCAGGAAGCTTCTCAAGCTGAGAAAGCAGCTGCTGAAACCTTCTCGAGAAACCTCCTCTGGGTCAGCTTTCAGGTGTGTCAACAATAGCCACAGCTGAAACAGTGAAGTGGAAACAATGGAGTCGCCACAATGGAGTTTCCAGGTGCACAGTAGCAATCTTGAAGGGCTCTAATGTCTGATGCACCTTCAGAATCAGAGGCTCAATGTCATTCTACCCAAGGAAAATTTTCAACTTTGTCCCCGACAACGGTACCAGAAATGTTAGCGTCAGAAGTCACTCCTGGATTGTAGCAGGACTAGAGCCTGATGCCCATCAATTTTATGTCATGATTTGTTTAATGGGGTGATCGAATGGATAGAGACTCAAGAAGATATAGATTTAACTCAGGAAACTGGGCCTGGTGTGTAGAAAACAAGAGAGGTCTTGATCCAACTTCCATCAGTAAGATGAGTATAAGATGGATAGATGGAAGACTTAATGAGATGAGTGAGAAAGACTGCCTCGGGCATTAGGCCTTCGGCAGCTTGAGGAGGAAAAACTCAGAATACAAGATCCTCTTGACCCCAAGTTTCAAGGAAATGAAAAGTGGCTCAACTGGATCCTCCAATTCCAAGCCATTCAACATTGAGAAAGCATAAGAACTGATTAGAAACCCTGCTACTATTATAGTGATCCAACCTACATCATCCTATAACAACGCAACTCGACTGGATCCTCCAATTCCAAGCTGTTCTAACACAGTGTAAACAAAGAGATGGAAAGAGGCTGACATCCATAAAGTAAGAAGTCTCAAATTCCAATGCATAACCAGAGCGACCAATGCTTCATCAAAACATTACAATCGGGAGCCTAGCTCAACCATCGATGATTTACAAAATGGAAAAAATGCCTACACATAGCCAAAACAAAACAACAACAGTGAAAACGAGAAACTGCATTAAAAACATTGCGTATGCATGTCTTCTGGCAGTCTGCACATGCAGACTCTGGATGGTCGTGCACTTATGACAGACGCTATCAGATTTCGAATTGTCCTACTACAGATGAATAGACCAACTTTAGTCCTTTGCTAGACTTTCCATTTATGACAGAGACAATGTCTAACCACCTCCAACAACTGCAATAACTTCCCTCTTGAGATCAGGAATGGTTCTGGTCAACTCTGCCTTTTGGGGATGTGGAGGTCTTCTCGAGGGGCCACCTGGACTAGGCTAATGGTTCACGGGATGAGAGATGGAGGTGACTGGGTGAAAGGGACACATGGCAGGAAGTGAGGACTTGGGACCAGTATATTCGTGCCACATATAGATAGGGGGCCCGCTAGAGTGAAATTCCATTCCAGACTCCCCCCCTCCCATTAAAGGAAGAACTGATGGGGGGGTCCATAATTCAATACAGACCATAGATCTAAGCGCCGAGACTTGGGCCATCCAAATGTGTGCATACATTATCTCCGATTCTGGACCCCCCCCCTCTCGTTAAAGTCAGAATGATGGAGAGGGTGTAGAATTGGACTTCGTCTGTGAATTTGAGTGCCTGGATCATGACTGTCCAGATCTGCGTCCTCTTTAAATGTGCCCGAGCCTCGCTAATGGATGAACGACTGAGATGACCTCAACACTTTCAACATGAAAATCCCGATTGACCAAACCGCAAAAGAACGGATGTATGCCGCGTGTCCTCCAGAGGAACAGTCGAGATGGTATTTGATGTTAGAAGAGGGCTACCTCCACTACCAAGCTTGCTTGTTGTGACCGAGTGCTAGGACCATAGGCTTAGCTTCAAAGGCACTTATCGGCATTTTGGGGTTTGGGGTTTCGAGATGTGAGATGACAAGGGACTTTTACCCTTCGAATTCCCGAATGCCGATATGCCGACATGACTAGATCTTGTGCCATGCGTCACTAGATCAGACGACCTAGATTTAGTCTTGAAATATAGGCGCTTTCTTTGACACTATATATCGGGTAACTTGGTAGCCCTGAAATCCCGATGACCATTGATCTTCTTCGTCGCTTGATCCTTGCCGTTGAAATCAAATTGCTTGCTCGCTTGATTTAAGCCCAGAATGGACTTCTTCTATGAGCTGCGCTCAGTGCTTATGGYTGCGGCCCTTGAATAAAACTCATCTAACYGGTTTTCAAAACCCCACTTTTATGTGTTTACACCAGAGGCCTAAAATTGAAAAGAAAACACCCCTATACAAGAAATTTTGCTAACAGCATGATAATGAAATTGGGTGTAATTAAAGCCATGTTTTTCCATACCTGCTTATCACTACGATATCAATAATTTCATTTTTTACCAAGGTGTAGAGATTCATTCACCATGGTCATATCAATTTGTATTATTGTATTGTACTCCATTGTATTCTCCATGTAAATTCATACCTATTCTTCAGACATCGTAGACTTGATTTGCTCATTAATAAAATCCTTATGTAGGAATTGACATCATATTCATTGTGAATGTATGGTGTTTTCATGTGTTTGGAATTGAATTCATAATAAATGACCAATTTCTTCCCTTTTATGTTTGATATGACTGAATGAATGCATAAATATTTTGATATCGTTGATTGTATTAAGTATGAAATTTTCCTAAGTGTTTTATGAAGTTGTCATAGTATACCTTGTATGTTTTATTGTATTTTTATTATGAATCCATCCATCCATCACCTTTAAATTCTAGATGTTTGATACATGTGGGAAAATTCCTCTTATGTTGAGAGTCCTATGATCATCTTGTATGAAACAATTTTGAGGGTTGTGAAAAATTGCAGAATATTATCAAAAGAGTTCCACCACATTATAGTTTTAAAGCCATATCTGAGTTTTAGCTTTAAGGTGCCTTGGCATAGTTCCATTTATATATTAGAACATCTCAAAGGATATAATATTTCAATTTTTGGGTACTTCATAATCACTTGTCCTTCTTGGCTTCATGGTTCATAATTATAATGGCATATAGAGAATTTACAAAACAAAGCAATTTTAAAGCCTGAAGAAAGAATTCCTGGAACTAGCCAAGTTCATACCTTGTTAGCATGTATATAATTCATCATCATTCCACCATTCTGAGCTTACCCTTCTCAACCTAAGTCATTATTAAACCATATTAATGAGCATTTGGTGAAAGTATCGTTTTTCTTTTATTTGCATACAATTGATAGTTGTTACATATTAGGATGTTTATGGAAAAAAGAATGACATTTTTTTTCTTTGATGAAAAGATGGTTTAGATGAGATTTTTTAGAAAAGGTATGTATTTAGACAAATTATTCACATATGAAATTTTTTCATAAGAAGATGAATGAAAATGGATGTTGATCCATCGTATAAGCAACCTCTATTTAATGACTGTTATTTTTTTATCTTTAACATTCATTTTAATATCTCATGCTTCTCATATTATAAGGTAATATTTTAATATGTCATGCTTATATTGTGGCAGGGTGATCGTGGGAAGACACCATCCTCAAAGAAGGTAAAGGAATAACAATATCCATATCCAATTAAAGTGAATTTTATTATTTTTTTTATAATTGAATTAACTTGTTTTTCTGTTGATATATGTAATCAACACCTAATGTTGACAATGTGGGTGACAGTGACAAATTGTTTGAATCCATGAACCCGATGGAGACGATTAAAAAGGTTGTGAGAAAGGAAAACATGGAACTTATTGCATTGGGTAGGTGTGAGCCAACATAGGCGAAAAAACAAAGATGCATAGTTTTGATGGAAGATATGAAATGATATGTGGTAAGCACCATCTTTTAAAAAGGTTCTTTATCACATAAGTTCATTTATGATTTTTTTGTTTCTACTTTTATATGATATGAATACACATTTTTTTTATTTATATATGATTTATTTATAGTTTCTTAGCAGCCTGCTCCTGAGGATGGTGTTGGTAGTAGTGGTGCTTAAACAACACAATGTCCTACCACAAGTCACATACCCGCGAGGCTATTTGACTCTTTTCTTGTGGTTGACAACCCAGTGACTAAGATGACTAAACCTTTTGGGGACCATGACGCACCCTCATAGTGCACGCCATACCAAACACATGATGGTGGAGATGAATGAATTGGTGATTCTACAAATTGCTTTCTTAGATATTCATGTGTTACTGACAAGGGAAAAATGCCAGTTACCTTTTTGGTGGATGAGAACATTGTTCCGACCAAGATTAAAAAAATAATAGGTATTTATAAATGTCTTAATTATTTCCTATTATCTAATTGAAACATACATCTCTCCTATTATTTTAAATTAATGATCATATTGTTTCGTTGGAAACAACATTTTTTTAAGCATATGAATGACAGGACCTTAGATATTTTTGGGCCCACCATATGCAGACAGTGGAATGCTTAGAATCCCAGTTTGAAAAAGGATCTTATTGACCACTTGGTTTTCCTGTTTGATGAATTATTCAACAAAATTGGAGTCACCTAGTTATTGGTTGGTACATATTTGAAATATGCGAGGGACCAATATAGGGTTCATTTGCAAAAAAAACCTAAGTATGAGTGTCTTCGAATGATTCCATAGAGTGAGTGGAAGAATATATTGGAGGATGAAAAGGACAAGACAATGAGAAAATAAGGAAATATGTCACCTGGTCCAGGAAGGTATAACATATTTTGAATTTAATATGAAGAATTTTCTTTAGTTCTTTATAAAAATTTCCATGTACAACCTATTGGAAACTTTTTGTAGGCTCCCAGACACGTCAAAAGCAACCAAGGGAAGACTAGAAAAACATTGATAACACAAACTTGACCAAGGCGGTTATGTGAAACTAAAAGCATGAATTGTAAGTACCAAATAATTAAACCATGTCATTCCTATCGCCATCCAACTTTTGTTTAATTGCATCCAATAAACCAAATTTGAGATCTTGTGCAATACAGGGGGCTCAATTCAAAACTGTGACCACAGAAGAAGATCTTTGGCTCAATTTCAAGTTCAACTTTCAAGTTATGGTTGATCATTGACAAAGCATGGGGAAAACACAATATTCCCCTTTGAATGACATCATAAGTAAAATGAATGTACTTTAATTATTGATTAATTATAAAATTTATTCACAATTGATTTTTGTTGATGTTTTGGTAGTTGCAGGAGGTATTTTCCTCCTAGACAACTTTTCTTAGAGAAGAAGAATATTCCAAGAAAATCTAACATGGTATCAAAGCATGTTTCCTTCAGAATAGTCTAATCACTAGAGGGAAGATCATGAGATTTTCCACATTACTAAGATTCGTCACTGCACAATTTTATTTGTCAAGATCATTGAGAAATTATTATAAACTCGATTGGGACAAAATCCATCACTAATCAACTCTCCCTAATCTATCGCACCTATTTCAGTTCTCAGATTGAATTTCCATCAAAATTGAATTTTTTAGGGTTTTAGTCTTGTTGACATTTTCCTGGGCATTGAACCTTTTGATTCAGATTTCTATTTTTTTCTTATTGATGTAATGTCTCATATTAGAAGACAAAGGTGGATGGTGTACTTGTATATAATATGAGGGTGTTTTTGAGAGACGTAGACTAGGAAAAAGGACATTTATCCAAGCAGTGACAATAGATCCAAAGGGATCTTAGATCTAGTGCACTCAGAGGAAGCCCAAGAGTTGGAGGTAGCAGTGACGATGTCTCCAACAATATACAACAACTCAAATGGGACAACAACAAATAGACTTTAGGTTTTCATATCAGGTTCAATATTTTATAATATTGCAGCCTAAGTAAGTGTTGTAACTAGAATATAAGTCTTTAGAGTTCTATTACTGCAATTGCTATCAAATGTTTAGTAACACTTGAATATTGTTGGTATGATGATCATTAAGTAAAAGCTCATTTTTTAGTATTAATGATGCACTTGTTTACAAGATAAATTGATCTCCTCTAGGAAATGTTCTTGGTTGTTGACCTTGTTCCAAGCAGGTTATCTTGTAAAATTCCATGGAGGTTACCATGGAGATGTTGTTGTTCTTGTTTCTTGTTCTAGGAAGGTTACTATTGGATGTATGGGCTGACCCAAGTTATACTTTATTTCTCCAACAAAACCCTTTTCACCATCAACCCTTCTGGTAAGCCAGAAGTCTAAACCATGCATAGAGTGCATAATGTAGTGTCACCCGAGATGGTTTATGGGTGACTGCGGGACACATGTGTCTGCAGTCATGGAAGGGTTTGGGATTGTTATTTTTACTTCCATTTCTACTTAACCATGCATTGTATCATAAAATTCATCAAATATACTATTTCATTCATTCATAATATTCATTCTAGATACATATTTCTAGTGCACGCTATAATGCATTAACCATAATTGCAGAAATAACAAAAAAATCAGACACGTTTGCAACACAACGTTTTTACTGTGGTTCACCCCCTCTTGGGGCTAAGTCCACAAAGATCTTCTTTTTATTTTTTMTTCTTAATTAAAATGGTGTTACACACATTAMTTCATAGAATAGGGGTGTGTAGTGAGGTGGACCAATGTCGCACCAAGCTACTTATCTTGAAACCTGGCCCTTAGTTACATMAATTCCATCTGAGCTCTGCAACTCTCATCAAAATATGGACTCAAAACTCAAAAAAGGACTTTCCAAAGATACCCACAAAATATGATAAAAACTTAGATGCCAAAAACTAGTCTCTCGAACTACCTCATACATCTTATTTATACTAAAAAATGGGTTAAAACCCTTACAATATGATTCCAAAACCCTAACCCTAACATGGCTAGGTTCATCCCCATATGCGCTAGATTTCTGCAAATCCTGTCGTGCGTTGCTTCCTTTGTTCTTTGTTGTATTAATATTCCTTCTTTTTCGACATGAGTTGTTCCCTTTGGCCTACTCCCCCTCGCTTTCTATGCTTACTACCAAAAATTCCTGCTCCAACAGGCCCCCAACACTAACTTGTGGCTCATCTCAAGCCACATAGACTAAGTTCACTTACTGCAACACTATCTCCAGTGCATGAAACTTTTGTGCCATCTCTGTTGTTGTTTCCTTTGCCTACACATTCTTCTATGCCAATGTCTCCACATCATGTTCTTTCATGTTCTCTTTCAACACTTCCCTTCTTTATGCATGTGTCTAGGCTAGTATTCCTTTCTCTATTTATAGTTCTTTTATCATTATTTCGACCTCTTGCTGTAATGGATCCAATTGGGTCTGCCTTGCTTGTTTTTCTTCTTGTACTACCTTTACTTCTGCCTGTATGTTTTTCATCTCCTGCGGAACCCTTAGTCTCAAGGATATGGCCATTGTCTTTTTCCGCAGCCTCAAATCCTGAACTGCAATGTTCAATTTTTCCTCTCTTTTCTACAACTGATAGATCCTCTCTTTATCTTCCAGGATGGTCCAAATTTTCACAGTCCTGTCATACATTTCTGTGACTTATTTTTCTTCCTGCTCAATGCTATCTATATTCACAACAACTTCCTACTCTCTCTCTTCCCTCACCTCTAGGGGTGTTCTTGGAGTAAAATTTTCTACTAACTCTGCTATCTTCTTCTTGTATCTCTCCATGGGTTGCACAATATTTTGTATCTTTTCTTCTTCTATGACCTCTAGTTCTTTTGCGTAGTCTTGTATGCTATTGTATACTTTTGCAAGTTGCTTCTCTAGTTTATCTGTGCATTGTCTCTCCAATATTTTGTATCTCTCCAACGTTATTTGTTCACAAATTACCTGCAATATATCCTTAACCTCCCTGCTAATCTCTAGGCTGGTGGCATCCTCTCTAGCTCTAGATTGGACTTCCTGCATCACACTCACCTGTAACCCATATAATTCCTTTGTGGGTATGTGTTCCAACACCAAATTGAGATGTTCTATGTCTTTCACCTGTTTCTATGCTATGTTATCGTCAACGTTCAACATCTCCTGTGTGACCTTAAACCTATCACCGCTCTTTACTACTTTATGTACTATCTCTTCCTGTTCTTTCTAGGTTGGTGCTTCCTTTGATTTTCTTTTCATTGCACTGTATGATGATGTTATGTACTTATCTGCAACCTCAGTAGGATCTCATGCACTTCTACTACTCCATAATTTACTCTCTTTGTACCTTTGTTGCAAGTACTACATTATCCCCTATATCTTGGAACTTATCTGCGATGAATTCTGCATCGTCTTCTGTGATAGTGAGTATCGAGGGATTCTTGTGGTACTTTATTTTCTTTCTGATTTCCCCCTCCTGTGTTCCATCCCTCCTTTTGGTTTGGGTTGATGTCTGTGCCTTAGTTTTCTTCTTTTCTATCTGGTTATCCAGTACCTCCTTCTTCTGAGAGCTATATCCCTTTACCTGTTCTCCTTTCACTTCTTCCCTTGGCACAATGTATTTCTTCCTTGTCTTCTTTACTGGTACACTACTTCCAGAGGTTTGATTGTGCTCTGCATCCTTTCTTGGATTGTCTGATGGTCTGCCTGTGTTCTTTGATGAACGTACTTTTTCTTGTCCCTTAGGTTTTGTTCCTTTCTTCTATGTTGTTGGAAATTTCCACTGTGTTGTTGAGTCCTTTACTATCCATTCTACTTCCTCCCACATTGTGCAATAACTCATTTCTAGCCACTTCCTCTTTGGATCCCTTCTGGCCTAAATCCACATGTGGTGTCTTGAAGCCTTAAAGTTGGAAATTCCTTTGTTCTCCTTAACTAATTTTATCGAGATTCTCCATACATTAGTTGTCTTTTGTTGCATGTCTTTCAGGAACATTACAAATACTACATAATTCACCTATTGATTCTTAATGTCTTTTGCCTTCCATAAGGTTACATATCGCACTGCAAAACATTTCCCTTTTCTGTCCAGAAATGAAATGAATTTAGGTTTCTTCCATCTTATCAATGCTATCAATATAAATAACCAAGAGTAATGAAATTTTATCCCATTAACATGTGCATCCCTGTATTCTATAAAAAACTGGTTCAATAAATAGGGTGCCCAGCTGAATACTATACCTTTTGTGCACTGCACAACTGCTGCTATGACTCCTGTTGGGGCCTCTTCCTTTCTACACTTCCTCAAACGTTTACAGGCCATAAGCTTCGTGGAAAAACTTGTCATAGGGTTGTTGATGTCTTTTATCACTATACCCTTGTTTCCTCTATTTGTCTCAACTGCGCTTTGAATTCTTCTGCAATCTCCTTATCCCTGGCTTTGTTCTCCAAGTAGTCCTCTAGTTTTATGTCGTTGGTTGGAAACCTTGTGATATTTTCTATGACGTATACATCTATATGGACCAACCTTTCCATCCACATGATTCCTCCATGTACCCTTCCTAGAAATTGTTTCACACAGTGGCCCACATTCTTACCGTGCCCTAAATGAAATATCTCCAACAAATTCCTAATACCTGAGTTATATAGTCCCATGATCCACTAGGTGGGCTCCAAAATTGGTTTTCCTGAGGTCCTACCTCCTCCTTGTTTTCTAATAAATTTCCTGCACAAGGTAAGGAAATGTTTTTGTCTTTGTTACATCATGTTCCACATACTTCAATTTGGCCACTTTCCTTGGCATGTCTTCAACTACAACTATAACGTCTAGGATATGAGGTAGCATGATCTCTGCTGCGATTTGTTTTGTTTGAGCTCTTGATATTTTCCTCTTCTATCCCGCGGATGGGTTTTCTTTTGTACATTCCTCCTTGGCTTCTTATTCTTCTTCATCCTTTGTTTCTTACTGGCATGTAGAATCTTCAACCAAGACTTTTTCTGCAACTACTTCCTCTTTCTGTTTTTCCATTTCCTCTGAATCTGCAGGGTTTTCTAGATTAGGGTTTGCTCCATCATTAGAATTTTTTGTTCTTTGATCCACTTTCACCTTTTCTGTGGTTGATTTTTCTTTTTCTACCCTTGCTGTACTAATGAGTTCAATCTTCGACATTGTAACTTCCTCCAGCTCCACAAAACTTTCTAGTTCGACCATTCTTTCCTTCTGTTAATGCTTGAATTCATTAGGACCGAAATGACAACCTCATGAGGACATTAGTCCCCCTTTTTTTTTAGAGAGGTGGTTCTCCTCTTTGCCTAACATATATATCTTTGGATATCTTGGAGTAGGGAGAGTGCTAGGCAGCAAACCCTAAATCTTTATTTCTTGGATTTATATGAAAATGGTTCTTCAATAACCCAGTATGATCTTTATGTGCATCAAGAAGTTCTTTACAACTAAAAGATCGAAGAGTAGCTTCAATATCAGAAAATACAAATACTCAACACCACATATGTAATCCTCTATAGATATATTCATATCTCCTCACAAGAGAAAAGAGAGAATATTTTTGATCATCTCAAAGAATTTTAAAATAATATTGCAGTTAAAATGGAAGGGGATTTGATAGGTCAACCTCAAATATCTCATACTTAAAACTCAAAGTTACAAGATACAGTCTAGATCAACCCCGAAAGTAATTCTTTGTGGAGTCTTTCTCATAAATATATTTAAAAATATGAAATCTCCATTTGACAGACACATATATGGCTGCAAATTCTCCATGATCATATATGAAAAACCTTGGAAGATTACAAGAAAAACACTTGAGAACTCAGACCCATGATTGTTTCAAGAATACGAACACAAAGCTTTGAGAAAATAGTGTAGAAGAAGAAAAGAATGGAGAAGAATGAAAATCTTTGCTTGCTGATCAAAATCTTGATTACATAATTATTGTTGGTATGTCTCTTTCCCGCTCCTTTGAATTCCCTCTCAACAATGAATTATTTAACTCATGAAGTCTCTCTTTTCCCTTTTTAAAGAAATGCTCTTCTAACTACTTGAGTAGTTAGGGTTTTTCCTTTTTCTCTTTAAATTTATTTTTCTTTTTTAGAAAATCACTTTATCTAACATAACATTGGAATCTCATTAATTACTTGAATTCATTTATATTCATTCTTTAAAGTGGGCCCCAAAAATATTTAAAGATTTTTTTTTTTTTAATAAAAATTTATTTCAAATAATTTTTAATTTGTTTCCTCCTTTAAGAGATGATTGTGTTTTAATTTTCTAGTAAGTATGTGGATATTTTCATCCCTTTAAACCACTTATTATGTGATATTCAACATCTTATATTTCCAACGATATAAATTTTCCCAAATCCGTCACCCAAATCTCAAGATATGAACTTGTGAAGTTAAGTTGTCATGCAGGCCCATTAAAAATGAAACTGACTGATATTTTAATTTATGAGAAAAATGTATAAACTTTCAGAACTTGAAACCTATACCACCATCTTTTACGTCGAAATATATTTCCAACGGTATAAATTTTTCATGATTCCGACACCCAAAGCTCAAGTTATGGCCTCTGCAAGATTAACACTCAACCATCGTCGATCGATTGTCTTCGGTAAAACACAACCCTTGGATGAAATTCATGCCCCTTCATAAAATTAACCCTTTTGGTTCAAAAGTATATCCCACATGCATTGGGATATTATATTTTTCATGGTATATGATACTAAATGTTTCATACACTTAGCAAGAAACACGAGAAGAAGATTATGGACCATAAGGTGTTCGACCCTTAGAAAATTGTTGAATAAAATAATAATTTTGGAATCCCAATGTCATCCACCTCATGCCTAGTTGCCATGATGAGTCATCCAATAATATCATTCCATGTGTCTCTCTTTTTGAATGCCTCCACGTGTAATGCTCCAATAATAATATTCCATGTCTTTCCCTTCACGAGTTTCCATGTGTCACAATTCCATGCTTCCATGTTGAATGTTCTTATTGGTTCATGGTTTAAATGAAGAAAACTTTGGAATAATGGTTAAGTACAGAAGAGAAGGTGGAAGGGTAAGTGAGGGGAAGGGGGATGATTTGTAGACAAAGGAATTTATAATGGTAGTTTGTAGGCCATGGGGATGGGTTTACGGGTTAAAGAATGAGGTGAGTAAGGGATCGAGGGATGGAGGGTGTCCGCGAACCCGACGAGGATTGTGAGTAGTTAGGGGGAAAGGGGAGAAATGTAGACAACAAAAGTGAGGGAGGATAAATGTAGATAGCGGGAGCAGGGGTGAGGAAGGTGAGAGGGAAGGGTGAAGGAGTTTGGTGGTTGTTCGCCCCCGCCATAGTTTGAATTATGGGTAAGTATGTTTCTTCTCGGATGGGCTCATGAAAATGAGAAAACACAAAAGTATGAGTCCGGGAACCTGCGATACAAAAATAAACTAAGTGTTTGAGACATATTGATGTATGGGTAAAGGGAACATAATACAATTCCAAGAGTTCGCAAATATGATAAATTGACTAAGTATGGAAAGGAGAAGAGGGGAGAGGGAAAAATGGAAAAACGGTTAAGTATGGAGATGGAATGGAGATGAAAGGTGAGAGAAACAAGTGATGAGAATAATTAGCCAAAATTTGAAAAATGAGAGAAGAACATGATACTTAGAAATATTCTTCAAAATCAGGCCTCTGGACAAGATCGTGAGTAACTTAGAAATATAGAAACAAATTTTTGATCCAAAAAATGCATGGCGAAGCTGAGACTGAGGGATGCACAATGAACTTATAAAAGTTCAAAAAAGTTCTTCTTTTGATATCGAGGATTTTATGAATCCAAGAGAGGGAAAATATAGATGACCGAATTTTGGTCAACAACTGGCTCCAACTACGGGAAAGTGACCCTCTGTAGGTTGTTGAGAACACCTAAATCTCAAGACCAACTACCTTCTCCATTGGGCTATCGATTCATCTTCAAAATGAAATCTTGTAATTATTCATATTTCATGGATTTATATTCAAACTTAAATATAAAGAATGCCTTATTGTGCAAAACTTGAACTAAGAAATAAACTATGTACAAGAATATATACCCACCCTATCCTACTTGGAGGAAAGAGGAAATATTAGGTGTAGGTAGATTTCCAATGGAGCCATTTGAGCATCCAATTGACTTGTGAAATGGGCTCCAACAGTAAGAAAAATATTGGGGCTGATACCAATAAATGAAGAGCATGGAAATCAGGAGCATGCCCAAAATGTACCACAATGAGATTGAGCAATGTGGGCAGAAGACTTGTTTGCATTTGCCGACTGACAATGATTTTGAACTAATATTCAATATAATCTACTCTTGGATGCCCAAGAGTGTTGCTATCTTTAGTCAAATGAGAAATTTATTTCTTGAAAGAATTTTCTTTTTCTTCTTTCTCCACATTCAAGATTCATGTTTCACTGGCGATGTCTTGGAAATGTTCTTCTTCTATTCAATGGCTACATTCTTTGTTCTCAAAATTGTTTTCTTCCACCAATTCTTCTTTATTTTGGATGAATTCTTCTTGCATATTTGGTAGAGATTCTTTAATTTCTTCCTCACATGGAGTATATGAGAGTCTAATATCTTTTTCTTGGTATTTGGAATTTGTGCCTTCATTCTGAATAAAAAGATTTGATTCACAAAAGTCTTGCAATGTTTCATGATATTCTTCTTCTAAATCATTCATCTCATATATTTGTGTCCATGTGGGAGAGGGTGGGTGGGAAAACCTTTCAGCAAATAAATCTTCTAATATTTACCAACTGGTAATGGTACCTGACAACAATGAACTATACCATTTAAGAGCATTCCCACATAGAGTTTGCAAGAGTAATCTACATGTAACATTATATTTAGTGAGATTGAAAATTTCACATGCACATTGGAATCTAAACAAATGCTGCTCTGCATGCTCCAAAGTATTCCCAAAGAATGTAGAAAATTTTTCCATAGAAATATTGGGCATTTGAAAAAATTTCTTTGGTAGATTTAAAGGGCCTCTATGTAGTGGCCTTCTTTGGGAACTTATGCTCTTTGTTGCATCTTGTAGAGCCAATTATGGGCTTGTTGGAGAAGATAAAGAAGTATTGTGATATGAACAAGATTCTTTGGTGAAGTCACCATGATGAATTTTTTGAAAATTTGAAATTTTTTCAATAGATTCACCAGGGAAATGGATCTTCTTGATTTTTGATAGTTCTTGGTTCTTTGCAAATTTTGATTTTTTACTTGTCCCCAAAATATATGGAAGCATTGTTCTGATGCATATAAAACAAGTAACTATTTTCTTGAATCTTTCTTTTCAAATATTGAACAATTGAGACTCTGTTTCCTCAATCAAATTTGAAACAAGGCCTCATACATCTTGAAAATAAATCGGTCCCCAGTATGGTCGCCAAAAATGTTGACGAGAAGTCGAGGATGCACTTAACGATTATATTGATGTTCTAGAGGTTGAGAATGCTAAATTAAAAGAGAAAATCAAATAATTGGAGACTTCCTTTATGCCTCTTCCAATCCTGGCTAGTCCTTTGACAATGATTAAAACAACTACACTTGGTATCAAGTTAAAGGGATCTTCTAGTTTTCTCACAGCAGTCCGAAATTGTGTTGAGAAAAACATTAAAAAGAGAATGTCATTGATAAAAGAGGCCCGGGAGGTATAAAAAAATGTTGTTTCTTTTGGTTCAAGGGCACATGCATTTCATGAGTATCTCCAAGGTGATTTTAAGAATAAAGAAGTATTTTAAACATATGTTGTTTAACGGAAATGACTGCATAAATCAACTCTATTCTCAAGTATGATATATAGATAAATATTCTAGCAAGAAAATATAAATTCCACCTCGTCCAGATGTTTGATGAAGTCCACCGTTGAGCATTTGACCCAAAGCAATATACCTGCAACTAGCCCTCAACAACCAAGCAAAGAAAGCATATGGTGATAATATATGATGTTAGCAAATTCAATAGCATAATCCATTAACATTCATAACAAATACGCCCATGGAATAATAATTCAAATATTTGCAAGATATCAATTGGATGAAAACGAGTATTTCTATTAAGATATGATCAATAGAAGCAAATAAGTTACAGACTTTTGTGTCACCATGGTTCGGAACCGAGAAACCAAGTTCCTTCTAGCTGGGCCTCCACCACTCCAATCTTCCACCAAAGGCAAGCTCATGTAAGAGAGACAATGGAGTTCTCACTCAATAAGGGAAGAACTTGGGGGCTGAACAATGTGTTCAGACTTAAAGGATAAAGGGATGTATACCCAATGTGAAGTGAATAATTCCTCCAGAGTAACTATGCTCTCAAAGTTGAATTCTTTCTCTTCTTTTCCATAGCTTTGAATTGTCCCATTTATAGCCTTCAAATGGAACTGAAGGGCTGAGTCAAAATGTTTCCAGTATATAGAAGGATAAGGATCATTGATCTCCTATCGTCACATGGAAACCTTCCACCATTTTTCATTTTTGGGCACATTTCCTGATGTACGTGGGCTATAGTGGTGCAACATGCATATACACATGTTGTATAGTAGTCAAGGTGCATATATGTGAAAAAAATGGATTTTTAGCTCTGGAATTTGTAAAAAGGGATGAAAAGTATGCATAGGGAAATGAAAAAAGGCCCTCTATTCATTATTGCATGGGGTGAGGCAAATTTTTCTCTAACATATGCCCCCTAATGTGTGAGTTCATTGAAGTATTTGTGATGGCCAAAATAAATTATAAAAAGCTAGAACTAGAGTGATGGGGAACCAATTTGAAGAACTGGTTTCTCATTACAATCTGTACTAACTTTTCATACATGGCTGCCAATTTGAATTACACTGCAAATCCATGTGAAAATATACCAAACAACTATCTGTGGCCATGAATAGGAAAATAAAAGTGCGGTTACATGCCAAAGTTTTTCATAGTCATGAACAAGGCCGAGTAGAATCAGTCTCAAAATCAATCTAAAGATATCTGTATACAATGGAGCTAAATCAGATCTCCCATGATCACTAAAGTCATATAGGTACTGGTCCAATGAAAATGAAGCAACAACTCAGGAAAGATGAGGCCACATACTGATGTCTTCAATTATTCTACACAATCTGCTAAAGGTGCAAGTCTACATCATGTGAATAAAGGAGTTGAGGTCGAGCACAATGAGACATTGTTTGATTATCAATCATTGAGGTATACCGTTAACAAATGTGAGACAACCTACCGATGATAAAAGTAGGTATCAAGGAATCGAGTACATTCTTACAAGTGTGAATAAAGGATCGGGGTCAAACACTTGAATAATCCATCGATCAAGAGACATGGTTGTATTCCCAACTGTCGATGGTGAGAGAACCTACCACTAATGATTGCAAGCCTCAAGGTACTCATAGGACTCTAGGTCTCATTTCCAGAATAGATGAGCTGAAGTCGATGTAAGGAGACCCGCTGAAAGGAGAGCATTAAGGCATCTCTCATCATTCAACACGAGGTACAAATAAGGAGATTCATGATTTGGAGGAAATCGAATGAAGAACATGTTCACGAAGTAACGAACCTGTGTGTCTTTCACATGTGCCTAGTGCAAGCGATACACAAAAAATACCCTTTGAATAACAACCAATGAGGAAAACTGATGACAAAGGAGAGGAAACCACCAATAAGGCTAATGGAATCCAAGACACTACATGAATCCCAATGTGTGAATAGATGTCTTGCCGTCAAACACAAGGGAAACCACCTAGTCAATGACCAATGATGAAATGTCAGTTCCTGGGTTCAAGGTTACCTACCAATGAGGAAAGTAGGACTAGGGTGCATAATAGGACCACAACATCATGTGATTATGAGACAAACTGAGGGTATGGCTGACATGCAAAGTCAAGAGTTCTAAGGAATGGATGATATAGGTTGATATACTTCCTTTGAACAAGAGCATGCGACATATGAAAGACTATGGAAGCATAGAATCAATGATGAAACCATGAGATGCAGGAGGCATCAATCAAGTTCTCCATAGGGACTAGAAGAGTAACCAGTCGGGGGAGAAAACTCTTTGTAAAAAGATCAACTTCCTAAGGCCATGCTAAACCCAAAATTATGATGACAAGTGGACTCAATAACTTTGTGCTCTGTTCAAAGGCAACACGAATTCTGCCAATATAAGATAATACTCCCTTCTCGCCTGTCTTTTTGTTTTTTTTACATAGTCAAATGAATGCTATGATATAGAGGAGGAAGCGCATTTCATAAGTACAAAAAACTAGTTCCAATAGTGGAACATACCTATGCTCAGTGCAAGGAGGTGCATGCGGGAGATGGACATTCAGGGGAATGTTCCCTCCTGGGTATAGGGTGTCAAATTGTGAAGGATATAAACGAGGCTTTGCTTGGTTGAGGATGCAAAACTGCTAAGGAAAACGGTTTATAATGCAAAGAAATAACCAGCTATAGGATCAATACTGCAAGAAAGGGAATGAGATGCAATCACAACTTAACAAAAAAAATGTCATTTTTCATAATCTTAGTCTACTTGGTGTGAAAAAGGGATAAACTTGTACCAAATAGACATTCTTTCAAATCCAATTTACGAGTATGAAAGAGACAAGTTCACTCGAAAATATTTTCACTTTTTGAAAACAAGTCAGAAAAGAGCTTAGATAAAACTCATGACCTTTCAAGTCCAATTTAATGAGTGTGAAATGGAAAAATTCACTTGACAATCTTTTTGCATTTTAGACGAGTCAGAAAAGAGCTTAAATTGGACTCACTTGGGAGTTTCTAGGTGGCAAGTCATGGGGGAGGCCAAGGCTCTCATGCTGGACTTATGTGAAATATTAGTATCTTATGAATATCCGACATAATCTTGGGAAAACTTAGAGCTCTCAAAGTCGAGGAGGATAAAGTGCTAGCAGAGGTTATCGTCTCCATGATATATCAGATAATGTCTCTTACTGGAAAGGACATAGGCAGAGGCATTGGATATGCCACAAGACCATCCCAATCAAAGGGAAATTCTCTAGGAATTGGAGGGAGAGTACTCGGGGAGAGTAAAACTCTCTCTTGTTCAGAAGGTGAAGTATAAAAAATGCTAACGACATGGTATAGAAAGTATAGAACTAGAACTAGAAGAGAGAGATTGACCATAAATTGCATTGGCACGACCACTTCTTCAACCATTGGTTGAATAGGATGTGAGATGAAAAATTCAAGAGATGCATCACCCCCCAAAATAGGAGTGGTATCAGTCGAAGATTGCATCGACTCGACCACTGGTTGAACAGGATGTGAGACAACAAGGTCAAGGGATGCATCGACCCCTAGAGGAAGAGAGGTGTCAGCCGAATATTGCATCGACATGACCAATGTATTAACCAAAGAAGAAACAGAGTGTGGGAAAACCACGGATTACTTAGAATTGGAAGGGCCCTCAAGTGAGAACCATGCTTCCGGTATTCTGACAGTAGTAGGACACAAACGAGTAAGGTGATTTCCTTCACAAGTCCTACAAAGGAATCTAGCCTTATGTCTGAGACATCTAGGCTTCTCAATCATATGAATGCCCCCAGTGTGACTTGCAGTGGTTGGTGATTGCTCCCATCATGACTTGTAAAGGCTAGTAGAAAATATCCAACATGACTAACAGAGGTTGGTGATGGATCCACAACATGACTAGCAAAGGTTGGTGATGTATGTGCAGTGTGACTAGCAATGACTAGACTTGTGCCCCCAACATGAATTGTAGTGGGTGGTTGTTGGTCTCCATCATGGCTGGAAAAGGTTGTTGGTGAATCTCTAACATGACTAGAAGAGGTTGGTGATATAATTCCAGTATGACCTATAGTGACTAGACTTATGGTGGTGATGGGATGTGGCATTTGAGAGCAAGGTCCCGAGAAAGACTGGTTTTGAGAAATTACAGGCCAAGAAGGGTTTTGGTATACACCATGGCCCTGTCCGAAAGGATAGTATCCTCCTCCATACTAATTCATAAAGGGGTGTAAGGGAATCGACATCGAGGAAGCCTCTTGCGAAGAGAAAGTGACATGACAAGGGTTACTCATATGAGGATATGTGTTGCCCCCAGATGAAGGAACTCGATGAAGGGGTTTTCCCATACTATAAGAATGGTTACTTCCAGATGAAACACCAGAGGACAAATGAAGGTCTTCCATTGGTAAATAATTCGTAGGAACTGACATAGTGGAAGAAGGATAGATGGATGGAGTGTAATAAGCAGAATGACCACCCATTTGGGTACTTACTCCTAGAAAAGTGGATTCGTAGGAAGGAATATTCCAACCTCCTACCGTAAGAGTGGTTTGAGGGATATGACTCCCACCAAATAGAGAGGGAGAATAAGGATTCATCATGCCCCTAGACCCAAAACTTGGATTCGCATAAGGAGGTGAAACAAGGGATGGCAAGTGCAAAGACATGTTTGGCATACCATGAGAAAAATGATTAGAGACCAAAGGCATGGACTGATTGTCATAATTATGCATACCATTATGAAAAGTAGACAATTTCATCCCCATGAAATGAGTGAACATCATGGGGGGGTTAACGGTAAATGAGGGATCCAAAGGAACTCCAATATCCATGATAATGAAAACTCAGTATAAAATCCTAAGGCCAACTAGTGGTCAAAGAGCACACCGAAAATAATCAAATGACCAACATGCATACAAACATGATAAAGTGGTTGAAAGGGGCCTCCCTCCCTAAAGTAGGTATGCCTCACCCAAGAGGGGCCTGAGACTCCCTACTAAAGATCAGAGGTAACATAATCAATTATAAGGGTCCTCGTGGGCTTAACAACCAATCGGTCAGATCCCCCTGAAGAGGTAATCCTCCATAAAGGTTGTGTGTTGTCCGACCCTTATCTGACCCAGGGTACCTGTAGAATAACCCCTGTAAGTAACCTATGTGGCACCTAAGTCAAGAAACTAAGAAACCACTGTATAATCGATGCATAAGTGAGCAGTCGTAAGACATGTCCACCGTATGGGCACGGTAGCAAACCCTAATACCTTGAAATCACTGCCTCTCACGGAGGTAAGGGTACTAGCAAGATTCCCATATACGAATAGATCTCCAAAAATATATCTGATTCTAAGAAGGTATTGGGGGTATATCCCTTCAATTGACCTCGTGCAACCTCGTGATTAACTCCGATGTAAGTGAAGCCTCCTGATATTAACGATTAAGCAATGGAATTCTTCACTTCCTTAGTCAGACACATATGTTGATTTAATAGCCTTGGAGAAGTTTACTCACAAAATCCTATTCCAAGTTACTAAATCCTAAGCTAGTTTGTGCACCCTAGAAAATAAAATCATTACTAATCAATTTTAAATTATAGCGTTAATTTTAATGGTTGTGCTTACTCAAAAGGTGCAGTTGTGAAACTAGTGATGTTATGAATCAACAAGTAAAGTAAATGAATATGAAACAATGCAAAGTCCTAACTTCAATTTCCAATGAATGATATGTTTTCTAAAAGTGAAATTTTCAATTCAATTCTGCAATTCTGAACAAAAATCCAATCTTTCTTTACATGCACTAAGATAAATGGCAAAGACTCAAATGATCAAAATTCCAATCAATGTAAAATGACTAATATTTTTTTATTTTCAATATAAGAAAAATGAAAATGCATGGACTGAACAACAACTTGATATATAGACTCTACTATGTATAGAAAGAGACAACTCAAGTAGGATACCAAGGAGCAAAACACCCAGCCCAATGTACAAGGACAATCAAAATGAAAAGATGGTGAGAAAGGCACCGCCCAAAACTTAAACCAAAGACATGTTTCCTGTCATCCCATATACACTTAACAGTCACTACAAAGAACCAAGAAGACTCAACGATCATCAAAACCTACCCAACAACCACCAAACTCAGCAAAGAAGAAAAATAGGTTGATGTACATGACTATTCAAGGGAAAAACGCGTATGTACACAGCTTGAAGAAGGTCAACACGCATATATACGCGACTGTCCAGAAAAAACATGCGTATATGTGTCAAAAACACAACTAGGCTAAGGAGAAGGCAGAAAGACTCAGACCTAGAGTGAACAGAGGCTGTCAAGCAATGATACGACAAGAAACATAATATGAACAAGGGAAATTTAAGGATAAAAACACTCCAAACCCCAAGAAAGAAGATTCATTCCCCAGTATGGTCGCCAATTCTATTACGAGGAAAATCTCTCTATGGCTAGGGGAAAACCACAATAGACAAAAATGACTACAGAAATCAACTCTATTCTCAAGTATGCTATATAAACCAATATGATGGCAAGCCAAGAAAAAAGGCCTACGTCGTTCAAAAATTTGATGAAGTCCACCATTGAGCACTTGAACCAAAGCAATATACCTACAAATAGTCCTCAACAACCAAGCAAAGCAAGCATATGGTGATAATATATGATGTTAGCAAATTCAATAGCATAATCCATTAACATTCATAACAAATACGCCCATGGAATAATAATTAAAATATTTGCAAGATATCAATTGCATGAAAAAGAGTATTTCTATTAAGATATGATCAATAGAAGCGAATAAGTTACAGACTTCCGTGTCGGCATGGTTCGAAACTGAGAAACTAAGTTCCTTCCAGCTGGGCCTCCACCACTTCAATCCTCAACCAAAGGCAATATCATGTAAGAGAGAAAATGGAGTTCTCACTCAATAAGGGAAGAGATTGGGGGTTGAACACTATGTTCAGACTTAAAGGATAAAGGGATGCAGACTCAATGTAAAGTGAATAATTCCTCTAGAGTAACTTTGCTCTCAAATTTGAATTATTTCTCTTCTTTTCCATAGCTCGAAATTGGCCCATTTACAGCCTTCAAATGGAACTGAAGGGCCGAGTCGAAACATTTCCAGTATATGGAAGGCCAAGGATCATTGACCTCCTGTCGTGACATGGAAACCTGACACCATTTTTCATTTTTGGGCACATTTTCCAATGTACGCGAGCTATAGTGGTGCAACCTGCGTATACACATGCTGTATAGTAGGCAAGGTGTGTATACGTGGAAAAAATGTATTTTTAGCTCTGGGATTTTCAAAAAGGGATGAAAAGTCTGCATAGGGAAATGGAAAAAGGCCCTCTATGCAAGATTGCATGGGGTGTGTTGGCACAGGGGTAGACCTAGGGTTCAATTCTTCAACATCACACTAAAAACACCCTAACTACCGACCCTTTCAACAACACCTGCGAAGCAAGCACAGTCTCACCCGAGGTAGAGGCAGGGGGGTTATAGGACTCAGGTGTCTATAACCAAGCTGGGACACATATCTATGATTATAGAACTTCAAAAAGTACCTTAACAACACTTAGAATATTATACACATTAGTTCATTAGCTTTCATTAACAATCCAAAACAAACCCTAAGGTGGATCATCTCAGTAACAAAAAAGAGTAAACACTTCAACCACTTAGTAGACAACACAAAGTTAGATCTAGCATTCATCCATAAAGCACAAGTAAAGCCTTAAGCAACATCGGATATATCCATCCTACATAATAAAAAAATCACTAAGAAGATTAATGACAAACACAACAGACACAAGATCTATGTGGTTCACCCCAGTGTGGGGCTACGTCCACCAACTCTTCTTCTTCTCTATTATTCTTCAATCTCTTACATTCATCTAATCATGCGCACTAAGCCATAAAGCCAAGATTCACAGAGGAAAAGCTATTGGCGCATTGAGCACCAGATCCTCCTTCCCAAAATTAGGTCAAGGCACAGAGCCAACTCCTGTATTGAGCACAGTGCCTTACATACACATTTTGTTGCACAAAGGACTCAGAACTACTTGAACTTATCCTTCCAAGCTATTGACACTTACTTCACTTCCATTTATAATACATTCTTACACTTATTTATACTTTTACAATAAGGCCTAAACATGGGTAAACCCATGGGACAACATCTCATAACCCATTACAAAACCCCTAATGAACCCCTTGCTGGATCCAAAAATACCACAAAATAAGTGAGATCCATGATCTCAGCTCTGCCTAGGCACTCCTTTCTCGATCACTATGTCGAAGTCCAAAACATGGTCAAAATTGACCAAGATTTCTTAAAAACTTTGTTGAGGGACAACAGGCCCTCAACACTCACCTGTGACTCGTCTCGAGTCACTTAGGTATGGGAAATGCTACTTCAAAGGCCTCGAGATTCACTCAAGATTCCTCGACTTGCTACTTCTTGTGAGCCTCCTGCTCAACAAAATCTTTAATCATTTGCTCTGTAACAGGCCCTTCCAAGCCTTGTTCTGCTGTCGTAACCAGTTGGTCCAGTTATGAGCCTTGTCCCTCAATCTCTTCAAACACCTTGCAGGCTTCATCCTACACTTGTTGCAGCTTCTGCACAACTTCCATTACGCTTCCCTGAATGGAAGTAATATATTGCTAGACCACATGTTGTTCTTGATATCTCTTCATTATTTCTACCACAGTGAGCAGCTTCATCTGCGCTTGCACTGACATTTCCTTCTTCTATGCCTCTTGTAACTACACTTCTATTTTCCTTAGCTCTGGATATTTTGCGAGGCATTCATAAGTATGCACACTTCTATTGCTCATTTTTTTACATTCTGAGGCGAGGGCTCTGATTCTTCCAACTTCACTCTTAGCGGCTTCCTCCCTCTAGTCGCGTACCTCCTACAAAGTGCTCAATACTTCTTGGATCTCCAAATCCGTTATCCTTGCTTGAAGCTGCTGGATGGCCTCAACAAGCTTCACCACTTGTACCTTGACTCACTCATGTTCCCCTTGTACCAAGCCTCACACAGAGCGAAGTTCTTTATTCATTGTGTCATTGACCGTAGTCTGATCTACGAGCAGTTGGTTCTTTTCTCTTTGTATCTTTTCTTTCTCCTCTTCGAGCATCGCCCGAAACTCATCTCTCTCATTTTCGTAGGCGATTACACAGTACCACACAACTCGTAGTTTCTCTAAGACTTCTTCTTTCTCCTGTTCCAAGTCTTCTATAGCCTTATCTTTTTCTTCCTGGACTCTTTGAATTCGATACTCTGTCACATCTGCAAGTCTCCTCAATTGGGCGGGCTCATCCCCCAATTCTGCAGCTTGTGATGAAGAGGGCACATTAGACACTGCGTGGACAAATCAAATATCCTGTTGTATTTATTCTAATTCCTTCTCAACTCTTTCATATATCTCCTCATTCTTTGCTCCATATCTCTGCAAGAGGTCCTCAGATGCATCCTTCATGGCTCTGCAGACCAAGCCGATGTCATCCTCCATGAGCATGGACTCTAGCTGGGGCTTGCTAGCCCATGTCTTCTTTATTGCTGAAGGTTTCTGCGGGAAAACCTTCCTCTTCTACGGTGTTACTATTTCAGTAAGGGGATATTTTGACAGTGTAGCTTCACCTTCTTCTTGCTTTTCTCCTTCATCCCCTCCTCCTTGTCCATTTACTTCATCTCCTCCTCTGAGTGAGCTAGATCTATTTCCTTCAGAAGCGTTGTCCTCCTCGTTGGTCTCTATATTTCGGACTTCCTCCTTTTTATTCTTATTCTTCACTCTGGATTGGATTGCATGCTTGACCTGGGTGATGAGGGGGCTTCCTATGATGTCGGCGTTGGATAGTTGTACATCATCAACCGATACAAGGAACTCCTCTGACCATTCCTTTGTGATCTGTTCCATGTCCTCATCTGTCAACTTGTAATAGGACTGTAACTCTTCCTTACTCTCATCTCTCTGTGTAGTGATATAGATGAAGTTTCGATCTACGCAAAACTTAGCTATCGGTCTGTACTGGTGCAAGGTGCGTGGTGTCATGCATGGAAATGATTCAATAGCAACCTTCAGTTGCTGATAGTACGCGTGGAAGACAATGTTCGACTGCCATTGCTTTAACATGTCGTTGGTGCACCATAAGGTTGAGAACCTAGTGACCAACGACTTTGATGGCTCGATCTCTGGGAAGGTGGCTCCTTCTGGCATTTTCCAAGAGACAAATGCAATCAACATGAGAAACCAACTAAAGTGGAACTCATATCCTTGATCCTGAGCTTCTTGACAATATTCTTGAGCTCATTGATGAGGTAAATCACCCAATTCATCTGCATCCTCTCCAAACATTTTTTTGCGAGGTCCACCACGAACCTAGTGACCTGTGTGGGGTGATTCTTTTTTATGATCTTGGCATCTATGAGTTGGAAAGCAAGGTGCACTATGCCATCCTAGGTAGAAKCTACCTTGTAGCCTCTCTTTCCCTTCTCGACTTTGTCGTAAGCCTCCTTGATGCGCTGTGCCAGGGAGTGGTCTGAATCCTTCCCTGGGTAAAAATGTTGAGGGTCGGGTCTATGCATGCTAAATCTTGAAATCAAGTGGATCAACACTAGATCCATAGTAATCCGCCAGTCAAGCCATAGGTATCCACCATGGTAGCACGACAAGAAGAGTTTAACACAAGCGTTAACCTCTTGATGATGACCAAAATGGGAAATCTTCGTGAGATCTAGTTAGGACTGCGTGAGCTCCTTAATCCACGGTTGGGAGACCAAGCGAGGCTTCTTCCCAGTCACCTTCGTCAAATATCTATGGGCCGTGACCATCACATAGTTCTTTATATCCCCCATGTTAAATTCGTTGTTATTCAGTAATGGGATCTGTCCTAACTGGATCCCAACTATGCGTATTCCTTTCGAGATATACGCGGTGATCAAAATGTATTCGTAATCGCGGGGAATTCTATCGTGGTTAACCATGCTAGCCAATAGTGGAATATAATCTAGCAAGATTGATGGGATCTGTTTCGCATTCACCATATCTCCTTGCTGATTACTTCATTGCTCGGTCGCAGGGTTAACATGGCCATAACAATGTCTAGTCGAAGGGGAATCCTGCAGTCCCCTGGTCAATGACGACTGTAATCCCTCAGACACAGCTATATCAACCATGAACTTCTTAAGAACCTCCTCAATGGAATTCTCTAACTTAGTGGGTTTGCCTGACATTCTCATTTTTAAACGGACAAGTCGAGGTAGGAGAACGGATAAGTGGACAAATCGATAATGACATCTAGATTCTGAATCACAGATCGACACACAATCAACTCCCTATTAGCTTAGTTAATCACGAGTGGAAAAAAGTGGTCCCGACGCAGCGTTTGATGGGTTAAATATGCGAGCATCATAATAGATTCCTCCAATAGGAAGGAGTGCTTCCATCAATGCAAATCTATCCATTATGGTAGGGTCTCAACATCCAAGGATGATTGCTAAAGTTGAAAGGATGAACATGAGACAATCAACTTCATTGTTTCTGTCATTGTTGTATGGCCAGCAAACATACATCGTGGATCCATTCCAATATGACTCAAATATGAACATAGCCACCAAAAATACAATGTGGATCTATGTGTTAAAGACTCAAATTTGAACATAGCCATGAGACATACACTGTGGATCTATACAACAGTACAATATGAATATACTCCAACACAACCTGGTTCTGTCAGAAAAGATTTAGGGTCTTCATCTCTACCACTCTATAGTACGAATCTAACCATGTGAATAAATGTGTTGAAGTCGAACATGGTAGAAACCACTTGATTACCAGTCATTAATGAATACCGTTAACAAGTGCGAGGGAAATCACTATTAATTTCAATGACTCCCAAGGTACACTAATACAATCCAACAAGTGCGAATTTATGAGCTGAAGTCGAACACTCAGTGGAATCTCCCGATCAAGGGTTAATAATGAAAACCCAGTGTCAAAAGAAATGAAACCTACCATTGAGACATGCAAGTTCCAAGGTACCAATTAGTTTCTAAGTCTAATTCCTAGATAATGAGTTGAAGTCGACATGACAAGACTTGTCACAGGAGGGACTTAATGTATCCCCCATCAATGACATGAAATGGGTAACATGATTTGAAGTAGATCATAGTAACAAGTGATTCAGAACTGACTCAGGGATGGATGACAAAATAGAAGGCTTAAGGACTGCATAAATGGTCGACACAATAGAAGGCTTTCTGGGTTGAACTTCTCTTTGAACATATTGACGACAGGACAACTGTTTTTGAAACACTGACTCAACAATAGGGATCACAGACCAATTTGTAATCTTATAAAGGAGTATGATCAGGAGACAAGTGTATTTTCCAACCTAGACACAAAGAAAGTGAAAGGGTGTCATGTTCAAAGGTGACTCTTCCATAGAATACAGGTTTAGACACATTTTGTTCCAAAATCCCCCCCCACCATTTCTAGAGAGTACCATTATTTTTACATAAGCTTGAGGAAGATAACATATGCTTGAACTGTAAGCCAATTCTATGGATGAGTCCCTCAGATTATTTTTAATGAACCCTAAGAAGGAGTGGTTCGGTCCCATATGGGCCTTTCGATATTTTTTTATGAGTCCAAAGAAAGAAAACTCAGTGGTCTTTTCATATTTATGGAAGTTGAAAAGAACTTAAAGAAAACTCCAAAAGGTCCTTTTTCATAAACATAGTCTTTTGAGACTGAAAAAAGATAATCTATCGCTCAACAAACATTTTCTTCAAATACTTTAACAAGCGTGAAAAGAACAAGATCGCTAGGCAATCTTTTCATGTTTAGAGAGTCTGAAAAGAGCTTAAAGGAACTCCAGGGGGTGCCTTTTTCATATAACCTTTACGAGTCCAAAAAAGTGATAAAAGTTTACTCGGTTACATTCTCATTGATTTATGAGCACGAGAAATAAGTAAGGCTAATCTCGAGATTATTTTCATTTTTACGCAAGCTTAAAATAGAAAAAAAACTATGCTTGGGATAGATTTTATTTTTACACAAGCTTAAAACTAAACAAAACTATGCTTGGACCTAGTTTCATTTTGACACAAGCTTGAACTAGAGGAAACTATGCCTGAGGTAGGTGGTTTCATTTTTACACAATATTGAACCAGAGAAAACTATGCTTGTGACTTCCCAACACAAAATATAGGGATGGTTGGTACTTAACCCCCATCTTAAGAAGCTAGTTTCTTAACTTCAACATGAAGTCCAAAGGCTGGAAGAAAATTCACCCCAAGCTTCATTTCTTCCAACAACACAGGAGGATGAAAAGGATCTTAAAATACTATACAAAACGAAGTACTTGACTCAATCGAAGAAAGGGGAAATCTATTTCATTTTTTAATGAGATTGACATAGGAAAATAACTATGCTCGAGAATCCAAGTTCAATCCCCAGACCTCTGTTTCATTTTTTAATGACCTTGACACAAAAACAAGAAATATGCTCCTAACGTCTGTTTCATTTTTTAACAAGGTTGCCACAAAGATGAAAAACTATCCTCACAACTGGTTTCATTTTTTTAATGAACTTGAAATCAGAAAACCGTGCTCAAGGCTGGTTTCATTTTTTAATGATCTTGAAATCAGAAAACCATGCTCAATGCTGGTTTCATTTTTTAATGAGCCTAAAATATGAAAACTATGCTCAAGTCTGGTTTCATTTTTTAATGAGCTTGAAATAAGAAAATCATGCTCAAGGTTGGTTTCATTTTTAATCATGGCTTCTAAGAAGACGAAGCTATGGAAGGGCACCATATCAAGGGACAAAAATCGGTCATGGATTCCAAGAGATCTTCGCTCGATGGAAGAAACACACTTTGGGAGGAACACATGTCGAGGGCCACGATAGGGGTAAGGAGATTAGGCTCCAATAGCCCTACTAAAGAGATGACCAGGTTAACTACCGTATCTAAGTCATAAGAGACTGAGCTTACAATGAGAGGCTCATATTCATTGGTAGATGAAGGCATAGGAGACAATGTCACATAATTAACCTGCAGTAGGGGCGATACCATCTGCATATAAGAACCGTTTAGGGAGTTCATTGAGTTGATGGTTAATTCAGGGCCAATAAATGAAATTTTAGCAATAGTCACCATTCTTCGATCATGTGGGAAATATATCACATGAAAAATAGTGGACATAATATCTTTCATGGCATAGACATAATCTCTCCCAAGGAGTAAATCGAAATCCAAGGGGTCTTGGACTACCATGACATCAACAAAGACAGTTTTCCCTCCCAAGGTTATGGGAAACTGAGGAAGAATCCCTAAAGGGTGACTAGTTCTTCTGCTAAAAGAAAACAGAGTCTGGGTAACCGACACAAGTTGAGGATAACCCAAAGCTTGCCAAGTAAGAGAGGACAAAATACCAACAAATGAACCTTTGTCTATCAACCTCTGAGGAATGTCCCAACCACAAACTTGTATTGTAATATTGAAAGGAATGTGAGAGGGAAGATGAGGTTTAGTTAGCACACCCCAATTAAAAAGGATGGCCTCATTACTTGGAGGGGGTTCTACGAGAGAAGGAGGAAAGCCCCCTAGCATGGTATATTTTCTATAAATAAGAAAAATGTGGGCAACATTGGGTTTACTCTCTAGTGGGAGAGTAGGATCGACTGATAATGACATCAAATCGACCACTTGGGTGTCATTCTCCAAGGGGAGAATGGGGTCGACAAGTGGAAATAGATCGACCGCTTGGGTTGCACTCTCTAACGAGAGAGTGGGATCGACCAAAGATGGGATAATATCGACCACTTTGGCAACTGGTTCAACTAAGGATGCGACCAAATTGACTACATGATCAATCAGACTAAACAAAGAAGGAACCAGATCGATCATTCCATCAACTACTGGTGGGTTGACAGTAAGCATGCGAGAAACAACTGGAAGTTGAGGTTGGGAAACAATCATGTCTTCGAATAATTTCGAGGATTCATCCATATGAGGGAAAAGGTGAGTTTGATCACTCCCTCCACATAACATATGTAGGAACTTGACTCTACTTTTCTTCTTCCCAACAATATCTTGACTAGTTGACGGGAGGTCATCAACATATTGTTCAAAGGCTAACGACATGGGTTTGCGAGGGCGTGTAGACCATGCTTCTATAACCTTGTATAGACCAAGGAAATCCTTAAGAAGATGGATACCCTTACAAATCCTGCAAGGGTACTTGGGCTTATGGGTGGTTTGGGTGATCTTGGCATCATCAACACTCCCAACACGATTATCAGTAACTGGTGGTTTTCCAACATCTCCAACAGTGGCTGCAGGTTTAGACCCTTTCTTATTTTTCTTCTTCTTCTTCTTCCTTTTATTCTTCTTCTTATCCACTGGGTTATTAGCTGCAGAGCTTTCACTGGACAAAGAAGATGAAACGGAAGAATACCTTGCAATTGAATAAGGTGAAGAAGAGATTACTGGTGAAGAAGGTGAAGGATCAACATGAGGATGATGTTCTCAGGGGGAAGTGCTTACAACCTAAGCACTAGCTATGTTAGCACTGAAAGTCACACTTTGATTGCTAAAGTGTAAGCTCAACACCCATCAGAATGTAAAAGATAATTTGGTTTTTAATAGGTGGATCAACAAGATGGAGAAAGAAAGGGAGAGGGTAACAAACTGCAAATCAGTAGGCTACACCAATGGGCAATGGAGTCACAAACATCCTACTCATCGAAGGCACAAAAGTTTCTCAATAGAAAATAAGATTATATATTGATAGGTGAAAGAATGAAGAAGGAAAACATAAGATAGAATGTTAACTAAACAAAGATCCTATCAATTTAATGAATCAACAGATACTTGAATATAAACAATGACTAATGGGCAAAATACAACAGATCCTCTACTGCTTAGGGATCCATAAATCATTGACAGCCTTTGATCCTCAAATCTGCAATATATTCAAATAAGAAGAAATATAAAATAAGAGTTACAATCTGAAATCATAGCTCTCATGAGTCTCCAGTAGTAGTAATGCTTATAATAAAAAATGCCCACATGCTTACAAATGAATACACAGGAAAACTGCCTACTCCTACTCTTCTAGCCTCTCTCGGCTCATCCCTCCCTTCTCCAAGAGATCTCTCCTTCCTTAAATAGAAAATAGCATCCAAATAACCTAAAGAGGTTGAATCCCATCTCCTCCATTGGATTCTAATCCTAGGAGATAGGTGGCAACAATCAAAGAGACAAAAATCCAACAAACTCCTGATTTTCAGGAATTTGTTGGAAGTCATTAATAAATTGTTTCCACCTCATGCATGAGGCCTTTGCTGGAGATAAATCTTAGGTGTAGGTGTCCCTTGACATCTGATTGATCCTTGAGAAGTCATTCGAACTCTCCTTGACATGTGGCAACCTCCCAACAAGGCAAATATCAAAACCGTGATCGCTACAGGAAATTAGTACGCAATGCCACTGTGCAGAGTATGCATTTCCTACTTCTATATCCAATATATCTCAAACAAAAATACATTTTGAAAAAATGAGATATTTTTTTGTTATTTGGAATGTTATGAACAAAAACCTCCTCCAGTTTTCAAAAATACATCCTCAACTGCTCATAAAACAAGTTTTAAATTAGTGACTCAAAACTGGCAGAATAACTCTGCACAATTTATCCTCTGCCAGAATATTATGCAACACTTGTAGGTAGCGTCCGACTGTGTTTCTACATGAAATTTGGTAGCATAAATCCATGGGTGTTCTGATTCTTGAACTTGGAAATTGGGAATAACTCAATATAATTTCAATTTTCCCCAAAACAAATAAAAATCCCATAACAATTGTGTTCATTTGCCAAAATGAATGATGAAATGCAGATTGTGTTCTCTGTGAAATATTAGGTAGCGCCACTTATGCAATGATAAGGCATAAACCAATATTGTGCTAACATAGGCTCCATGGGGGATAGAGTCCTCCCTGTGAGGCTCTAAGAACTCTTGTATTTTCAGTGCCTTATCCTTTTGGCTTGTGGAGTCATGCTCTCAACCTTTAACCTCTGCAATCTACTTTGATCTATGACCTTCAGCTGAAACTAAATGAGAATGAAAACTAAAACTGACATAATGATGAAAACGATTCTTGTCCAACAAGCTTATTGCACACAACTACTCTAATTATTGGGAAAATGAAGCATTCAAGTTACATTAAACAACCAATGAAGCCATTTCATCATTTTTTCAACCGATTGAAGTTTTGAAATGTGCTTCCTTAAGCACCAGAGATAATTCTTACATGAAGGTACATCAAAGAAACATTTCAAAATAAACTTTCCATTGAATAATCAGTGAGCCTAGAACCATTTTCTGCTTGCAGACAGGCTGCAAATGGATCCTTAAAAACATCATCAATACTTGCCCCTGCAACATCACTTTGTGTAAAAAGGAAAAGTATTGCATTAGGTCCTTCATCCATTGTTCTTGGTTTTTGTATGGCTTGCTGATTCTCTGATTCATCCTCAATGCATGTGGTCTTGGTCCACTTCTGGTCATGAGGTGTATTAGGAAAAATGCTTAGTGATGCTTGTCTTTCTTTAATTTCAACCTTTCTCATCTGATCACAATTAGAAGTACTTGGGAAACTAAATTCTTCTATCTTATCTTCTGATTGTGAGGGATAGTCATCATAGCTTGGCTTATGGTCCCAATTTCTCAGTTTTTCACCCTCTAAAATTAGATTATCATCTTTTTCTTCTTTTTCAGCAACAAAAATATGATATGAGGGTTGAAACAAGTTATTGTTGCTTTGATGGGAAGGGTACTTTTCTGATGTAAGGTCTTCAATAGATTTTTCATGGAAATCATCTTCATAATCATCATACAAAGGTGAATCAATGACCATTTGACTATTAATGGTGTTACCCATGATTTTGGTCGTCATGATGATGTATTAATGATGGTATACTCAGGCTCTTCATTAGAACTTTCTCCTGAGAAAAGTTACTTTCTTCTCTTTCGAGAAATATCATTTTTAAGGAAGGTTCACATGCTACCAATATATTTTCCTGCGAGAATGCATGATTCTCGTAGGCTGCCTTAAGCCAGGGTGCGAGAAGATCGCACTATGTATAACTGCTAGGGTGCGAACACTTTCTAAAGAAGGGAAAAAGATGAATTCTCGAAGCTTCTAGAAGGGAATATTCTAGAAGGATGAGATGGCATTCGAATGGTTATCTAAGTACTGGATTTTCTGATATTTTGGGATCATTCTTATCCAAGTAACTAATTCATTCTCTCCTATATTTTGAGGGGATTCTCATGGAAAAGGTTAGAAGCAGACAAGGTTAAGTGAGACATTGGAGAATTAGTGAATTGTGTGAAGGACTGAAGCTACAACAACTAGGAAACTCCAACAAGTTCATCTAAGGTGGTTGATCTTCTTCATGCAAGTGAGCAAGTGTGTGTGTCAGAGCCAAGGGCCATCGAAAGGAGGTTTGCAACATCAAGGCTCAGGTTGTAAGCTTTGCTTTCTATCAATATAATACAGTAATGTGTCCCTTTCCCGTAAAGTTAGTTTCACTTTATTGTATAACTCCTTGATCATATACATAGATTCACTATTGAATAGGTTTTGATTTCTTCACTCCTCTTGGTTTTTATTGTTTTGGTCTTGACTGTATGAGAGAATTGGAGCAAAGCAGGAGCAACAAAGACTAAAAGAAGCGTTAATAAGGTATGTAACTTGTTCTTACCTTCTAGTACATTCAATAGTTAAAATCTAGGGAAAGAGTATCATTCTATCTTGCTTTGTTCTAGATCGAGGTGGATCTAGGGAGATCGGTTTTTGTCCGTACTTACATATTTATCCAATAACAAATGGCTGAGGGGATTAGTACAATAGTTGGGACAACTGGTTGCTCGGGGAAAACATCCTCATAGTCATCAAAACTTGGAAAATCATGGCACATTGGTTCATTAACAATAGGAGGGACTAATAATCTATGAATTTGGTCATGACAAGATGCAAAACTATTCTCATGATAAAATAATTCTGAATCTAAGATGACCTCATGACTTAAAGAATTGATAAAAGGAGGAGACAAGAAAATGATGGATTGTCCATATTGATCTTTCTCTTGGGGACCTAGATTTTGATGTGAATGATGCATTTGTTCTTCAAATTTAGGAAAAGCATTATGAAACTCATCATCTAAGTCCTGCTCTCTATAATAATCCCATTCATCATCATTACTAGAGGAATCACTTACTGAATCTTGAATAAACAATTCTCAAAAAGTCTTTCAGCTGGATAAATTATCTTGCAATGAGAATAAAAAACATCATGAAAGTCCTTCAAAGAGGAAATACTAGAAGCAATAAGTGTTCTATACCATTGCCTCACATCACCTTCCAATGAATACATGAACATTTTCATTAATATATCTTCATAATGGATGTCAAGTTGCTGCATCAAAGCATGAAATTCATGAACATGCTCAAAAGGGTTGTCATCATCACCTTCATAAAATCTGGGCAGCAGGTCTTGCCATTCATTAATTTGAGGCACAAGATGTGGATAACCATCTATGGCTAAGAAATTGAGTGGGGCAAACCTCCTGGCTAGGATAGCCTTCATATCCATTTGATTTTTCTCATCCCCAGTGGAGTCACCAACATATTCTAAACAATGGAGTCTCCATGGTGAATGTGCAATATTGAAGGTGTCCAACTTCAGTCACCATCTAAAGCTGGAGTTGTGCAATGTTGCTCTTCCCAGGGAGCTTTTCAATCTTCTCAAATCCGTCCGTGGCAATGACGCCAAGAATGTTAGCACTGAAAGTCACACTTTGACTGCTAAAGTGTAATCTAAGCACCCATCAGAATGTAAAATATAATTTGGTTTTGAATAGGTGGATCAACAAGATGGAGAAATAAAGGGAGAGGGAAACAAATTGCAGATCAGTAGGCTACACCAATGGGCAATGGAGTCACAAACATCCTACTCATCGAAGGCACACAAGATGCTCAACAGAAAACAAGATTATATGATGATAGGTGAAAGAATGAAGAAGGAAAACATAAGATAGAATGTTCACTAAACAAAGATCCTCTCAATTTAATGAATCAACATATACTTGAATATAAACAATGACTAATGGGGAAAATGCAGCAGATCCTCTGCTGCTTAGGGATCCATAAATCATTGACAGCCTTTGATCCTCAAATCTGCAATATATTCAAATAAGAAGAAATATAAAAGAAGAGTTCCAATCTGAAATCACAGCTCTCATGAGTCTCCAATAGTAGTAATTCTTACAATAAAAAAATTCCCACATGCTTACAAATGAACACACACAGGAAAATTGCCTACTCCTACTCTCTCTAGCCTCTCTTGGCTCATCCCTCCATTCTCCAAGAGAGATCTCCTTCCTTAAATATAAAATAGCATAAAAATAGCCTAAGGAGGTCTAATCCCATCTCCTCCATTGGATTCTAAGCCTATGAGATAGGTGGCAACAATCAAAGAGACAAAACTCCAACAAACTGTTGATTTTCAGGAATTTGTTGGAAGTCATTAATAAATTGTTTCTATCTCATGCATGAGGCCTTTTATGGAGCTAAATATTATTTGAAGGTGTCCCTTGAAATCTAATTGATCCTTGAGAAGTCATTCTAACTCTACTTAACATGTGGCAACCTCCTAACAAGGCGAATATCAAAACCGTGACTGCTACAGGAAATTAGTACGCAACACCACTGTGCAGAGTATGCAGTGCCTACTTCTATATCCAATATCTCTCAAACCAAAACACATTTTGAAAAACTGAGAGAGGTTTTTGTTATATGGAATGTTATGAACAAAACCCTCCTCTAGTTTTCAAAAATACATCATGAACTTCTCATAACCCAATTTTTAAATTAGTGACTCAAAACTAGCAGAATAACTCTGCACAATTTATCCTTTGCTAGAATATTACGCAGCGCCTGTAGGTAGTGCCTGACTATGTTTCTGCATGCAATTCAGTAGCATAAATCTATGGGTTCTCTGATTCCGTAACTTGGATATTGGGAATAACTCAATATAATTTCAATTTTCCCCAAAACAAATAAAAATCCCATAACAATTGTATTCATTTACCAAAATGAATGATGAAATGCAGATTTTGTTCTCTGTGAAATACTAGGTAGTGCCTGTAGGTAGCACCACTTATGCAACGCTGAGGCATAAACTAATCTTCTTCTAACAAGCTGCATTCAGGATTTCCTGAGTGGAAAACAACCATACCGGTAATCCAATTGTGAGACCTAGAAGGCTCAAAGTAGAGATGTAAGGAGGACCAACGTTTCCATAAGAAGGAAAGAAAAAAGGTTCCCCCTGGAAAAGAGGTTCTTTCATTGGTCGTTCCGGGAACTGACACCATTAAAAACATATTCAACCTAGAGTCTTCTAGGAAAAACAAACATCACACACTAAAACCATTAAATAAATATCCAATCTGGATTCCTCTAGGGAAAACAAACATCAAGCACACTAAAATTCTAGTAATCAACAAGCAAACAAAACCTCTTTACAATGAACGTGACTAAGAAGGGGATGAAATCCTAATGTCAGCAGTAAAAATGTGTATGAAGGAGTCTTAGATAGAGAGGGTGGAAAATTTACGCTATAACCTTCTTAATGAACTTACACTCCTGGTGAAAGTTCCCACACATAATCATGGGTATACCTCCAAGGAGCCCGAAGAGTTTGACGATGTCGATTCCAAGCACCGTGAAGACTTGCCCTCCACAATCACCTCCTCAGTGGTAAATAATTCTAAAGAGATAGGCCACTACAATACCAATTACTATAGTGATGCCTGGGGAAACAATCGATAGTCTGATCCATGAGCAAAGGCAGGGTATCTAACCCGAAATCAACTCGAAATGCTTCCACTTATGATTGTGGGTATACCTTCAAGTGACCCCCAATAATACGCACAATCTCTACACCAAGACCAACAAAGCAGGGTGAATAACTCCGTCAGTCTCAATGCGACCTCAGGTTTGACCTTTGTGTGAGAAGGGCTTCCCAGGATAAAATGTAGCAAGTGGATTTGAACTCTCCCTATCACAAGATACTATGTTTGTTTTCAACTTTGTAAAGTTATCTTTCACACCTATTCCAAATCTCTACAACTAATCTAATGTAGGTTTTCTACTAGAAAATATAAAAATGTCTAATTTATTTTTATAAGAACTTTATTTTTAAGGCTGTTGTTACTCAAGAGGAAAATGGCATGGCCTAAATGATGTTTTGATTGACTCTAAACAATGCAAAGAAATGAGAATGCAAATATTTCATTTCGATGAAAGCTATATTATGAGAAGGATAAAACGTTTATCATTCCCAGATGCATAATGTCCCAAAAATTTTAAACTCATCAATATCAAGAACTTCAAGAAACGAGCCAAAGAGACTGTACACAAATACACGATTCTTTCCCCCCTGACCATGAGGGGGAATTTTTTTTATAATTCAAGACCAAAAAAAACAAAAAAACATGCAATTTCACTACAAATGCAAGGACACCCCCAATCTAATATAAAGAAATAAATTAAAACTTTTTGTTTCAAAGATAGCTAAAAGAAATGGCAAATCGTTATGAAACAAAGCAACCCAAACAATTTTCTCTTTTAACATGAACTATTCAATAAAAGAAAAAGAATTTCTTTCACCAAACAATTCTAAAGAAAAAACAATGCTTTGTAATTGAAAGACACTCAAAGAAAAAGATCAAATATTTCAAAACAAAATGATCCAAAACAAAGAAAATATGGCTAAAATAAGATTCAAATACTGTCAAGAAGACTGTAATCAAACCCAAAAATTCACTCCAAAACCATATCTAAGATCTGGGCAAGAAAAACCATAAAAAATTAAAAATTTTCACAATCGTCGCAAGCTGGAAGACTAACACAGTGCGATGATGCTAGATCATTGTGAGCCAAAGAAAAGTCCAATGTGATGACATTTCACTGTGTATAATAGGCAGAGTGCATCAATCCTATATCGTCTCACTGTCCCTCAAAGTAGGGTGCGACGATAAAAAAAAAAATGGAAAAAATAAAAAAGCAAGAAGATTTTCCAGTGAATTTAAACAGTGAAAGAGTTCATCTGGATCTCCTAGTGACTCAGAAAACATAACTCAAGAAATCAAAGAAAGAAAGAAATACACACTAGGAAAACAATATGTTTCCCCAGTATGGTTGTCAATTTTGTTATCGGACAAATCGGTAAGTGCAGACACAAACAGATCTCCCTAGTTTCACCTGAAACTAGAACAAAACAAGACAATGCACTATTCTTTTCTTAGATTTCAATTATCAAATGAGAAATGGATCTAGAACATACCTTTTAAATATTGAAGATCCGACTTTGCCAATGCAATCCATTCTCTGTCATGAGGCTTATGGAGAAAAATATGCAAAGGAACACAAGCCAACGAAGACAAGAATAATACAAAAAATATTTGATATGAAACTATGTATGTGATCAAGGAATCATAAAATATGAACAAATAAGATTCATATAGGAAAGAAAAGTGTATTTGTATTAAATAATAGAAAGAGATATTACTACCAAATCCTTGATGTTGTAATGTCCCTTCCAATAGTTCCTTGCTTCCCACACACTTCTTGCTCCAAGGATTCCGAGACCATGGATCTGATAGCTACTCACAATCTATCTTGACAAAGCAAAGCTCAAAGCCAATCTAACCAAGCTAACAATCTCAAGCCAAATTTCCAAATCCACAATCTCTAGCCAACCTTCTCCATGAGAGCTTCTCTCCTTTTATAAGCTGAAGAGGATAAGGTGAGGAGGTTAGGATGATCCCACTAAATCAGAAAAGTGAGTAAGATCCAAACCAATCGGAGGCCACCTCACCATAGAATCTTCTTCTTCTAGAAGCATCGAGAAGATGTTCATTTTTCCCACGTACGAAAATCGTCGCACCCCAGCTATAGTGCATCCTGCTACGATATGATATCGCCGCACCCTAGCTATAGTGCAACCTGCGATGATGTCACAGTCTAGGTTTAGTACAACGTGCGATGATCTGGGATCGTCACACCCCATGCATAGTGCATGGTGTGAGGATCCTCCTCACAAAGGAAAATATGATTTCATCTCTCAGGTAAAGTTCTTCTCCCTTCTTTCCTCAGGAATTCAGGCCACTGATACCTCTGAAGAAAATAGATAGGTTTACATCATTAACGGTCATAAGGGTGACGAAAGTAATGTGTAACAATAATAGTGCTGGATTTGCAATCTCCAAAAAATCTTTCTAGGTTCTTGCATCCAATTATTAGTCCAACAATTCTTTCTATGCATAGGAATAACATATATTTCTTCATTTCTATTAGCTTTACTTAGATCAAATCTTTCTTCTAACTGTGCCCTATCTTTCAGACTAGGAAAAAATCTATTAACCATACCTAAATTCATGCGTTCGAAACAAAATTTTTCACTTATCTTACCTCTATCAAAGCACAAAGCTTTACCTCTTTTAAGATCTTACCTCTTTTCCTCAGGTTAGGTTTCTTTCCTAGCACAGAGCTTCGCAAATCAATTAGATTACTGTGCACTACAACAGAATATCTACACAGATAGCTTCTGTTTTCTTTACTTTAGTTCCCAACAATCACAGTTTCAGGTCCCGACAACAGAACCATTTGTTGGCATAGGGGCAAACCTGCGAAGCAGGAGAAGTCTCACCCAAGGTAGAGGCAGGGGAGGTTACATGACTCAGGTGTCTGTAACCAATTTGGGACACAGATCTATGATTATAATACTTCACAAATTACCTTAACAACACTTAGAAGATAATACACATTAATTCATTAGATTTCATTAACATATCAGAACAAACCCTAAGGTGTATCAATGCAGTAACAACAAAGATTAAGCACTTCAACCACTTAGCATACAACAGAAAGTTATATCTAGCATTCATCCATAAAGCACAAGTAAAGCATTAAGCAACATCAGATCTATCCATCCTACATAATAACAAAAGCACTAAGCAGATCAATGAAAAAAACAATAGACACAAGATTTACGTGGTTCACCCTAGTGTGGGGCTACGTCCACCAACTCTTATTCTTCTATATTATTATTCAATATCTTACATTCATCCACTCCTGTGTACTAAACCATAGAGCCAAGCTTCACATAGGATAGGATATCTAGGCACTGAGCACCAAATCCTCCTTTCCAAAATTAGGTCAAGGCATAGAGCCAACTCCTTTATCGAGCACAAAGCCTTACATACACATTATTTTGCACAAAGAACTCATAACTACTTGCACTTAGCCTTCCAATCTATTGACACTTACTTCACTTCCATTTAAAATACATTCTTACACTTATTTATACTTTTACAATAAGGCCTAAACATGGGTAAACCCATGGGCTAACATCCCATAACCCATTACAAAACCCCTAATGAACCCCTTATTGGGTCCACAAAGACCAAAAAACAAGTGAGATCCACGATCTTAGCTCCACTTGGGCATTCCTTCCTCGATCATTGTGTCGAAATCCAAAAAGTGGTCAAACTTGACCAAGATTTCTTCAAAACTTGGTTGAGGGCCAACAATGTGAGGCAAATCTTGCTATAACATATTGATGGTCTAGAGGCTGAGAATGCTAAATTAAAGGAGAAAATCAAATAATTGGAGAATTCCTTGATGCCTCTTCCAATCCTAGCCAGTCCTTTGACAATGATTAAAATAACTACACTTGGTATCAAGTTAAAGGGATCTTCAAGTTTTCTCACAACGGTCCAAAATTATGTTGAGAAAAACATTAAAAAGAGAATGTCATTGATAACATAGGCTTGAGAGGTATAAAAAAATATTGTTTATTTTGGTTCAAGGGAACATGCATTTAATGAGTATATCCAAGTTGATTTTAAGAATAAACAAGGATTTTACACATATGTTGTTTAACGATTTTGGATAAAAGTCTCAAACATGACATAATTGAAAAGGAGAGAAGAAGATTTTCCTTCTCCAAGTCGAATCAAACAACTGAATTCCTGTTGGAAAGAAAAGATAAAGAATTTGAGAAACATTGTCCAAGCATGCAATGAAGCCATAGTGAAAAGAGAATAATTATTTAGAAGACTAATTGAACTAGATTTAGCAGGAAGCACTAGTGAGATGCAAGATCCTAAATTAATTTTCAATTCGATGTTTTTGACAAGGAAACAATTTGATGAACAAGTGGAGATATTAAAGGGATTAGCGACTGATAAATTTAATGACATAATTGAATATGGTGAAGAAGAGATATATAATTGGCTAATTGATTATTCTATGAAAAATCAAGATATTTATGAATCAATCCACGGAATTTCTCATGACCTAAGAGATTTAGAAGGTGAATTGTTTGATATCAAAATTAGGCATTAAATAAATGTTGTGCCAATGGATAATTCATTGTTAAGAGGGAATTCAAAGGAGTAGGAGAGAGACATACCAACCATCATTATGTAATCAATATTTTGATCAGCAAGAAAATATCTTCATCTCCATTATTTTTTTCTTCTACAATGTTTTCTCAAATCTTTGTGCTTATATTCTTGAAACAATCATGGGGCTGAGTTCTCAAGTGTTTTTCTTGAAATATTCCAAGAATTTTCATATATGATCATGGAGAATTTTCAGCCATATATGTGACTATTGGTGCAATTATTTGCACAATATATTACCAAACATAAATTATCAACCGAGATTCGTAATCAGTAGAGTTGATGCACTATATGTGATGATAATAGATAGGTTCCTATGTCTGTTTAGTATAGATAAGAAAACCATTTAGAAACCAACACACTTTTAAAAATGACAATCTTCACACAATTCGAAAGCTGGAAAGAAAAACTCATAAACAAGCAAAACTCATAAACAAGCAAAAGCTCTTGCTCAGGTGATGGACATGTTCATTGATGGCTCATGAAAAGAAAATATGAACTTTGATTCTATCTCCTGGAGAAACTAAATGAACAAGTAGGATGCCCCATTAAAGCTCATGTATGGTGAAATATAGAGATCCAACTATTCCTGCATTACCACACTTTGCAACACATTCAAATAGTGAAATTAAACAAAATAACATGAAATCAAAATAACAAATACATGAAATGAAAATCTACACTAACAATTTACAATAAGCTTACCAAGCTGGATCGGTGGCCCTTGCCGATGCCAACATGGAAGATTTTAGATCAACAGATGATAACTTCTAAGAGAGACAAAATCACTGAATCCAAACTTGCATTAATCTTCAACAGGTAGGTTTACAAAAGGAGTCTCTTCATGAATCCAATATACATCATAACAATTCTCCTCAAGAACCTATCTCATAACAATTCCCTTAATCTACATAATAATGAATCCCTCTTCCCTCTCATGAAGAGAGGGAACTCTCTTTTATACATGAGAGCTTTGAAAAGAAGATAAACATCTCATAATTACAAATCCACTTTTCTCTCAATCCATTTCCCTTTATTACAAAATATAATCCCTTCAAATACTCACACATATCTCTCATATATCTTGGATAAGATATGACAACCAAATCTCCATGATCTTCTCCTTGTATTAGGAATGAATTACCTCCTCACATCTTGAAATGGTGGAGGATGTATTCAAGAAGTCTTTTGAATTAATCCTTCACATATTCCTACACATGATAAAGCTCACACATTTTTGAGATATATGAAAACATGTCAATTTTCTAATATTTAATCACAAATTCCCTTTTAATACTAAAATAAATGATTTGGAAATAATAAGGTTTAACCCATATTTAATTATGAAAATGGTATCATGAAAGGTTAATGGGGTGATGAAATGTGAAGACTAATGAAGGGAAAGGTGGATGGAAATACAACATTTATGAGTCCCAACATACCCCCCAACTGAACTTGTTGCATGTCCTCATGCAACTGTGCATGGATCTTGTCAAGAAATTTTGGCATCTGAATTTTGGCTCTGAATTTTGGCTTTGAGTGATGATAATGAATATTTCCAGGATGGGATTTACATTAGTAACAACTGACATTTTCTTATGGTTGGTTCTTGTGTGACAACTATGGATATAGAGAATGTTGGTTCTTGTGTAAACAACATTCATTTCGTTATTTGTTCTCTTACTGTTATGATAATAAAATGTTGGTTCTTGTGTAAACAACATTCATTTCATTATTTGTTCTCTTGTTGTTATGATAATAATTTACCCATTTACTTGCTGGAATAGATACGCTATCAATGTGCATAAGGAAACATCATTGAGTATAAGAAAGCCCTTTTGCATATTTGTGAATCATGCCAATATGTATATCAATGCTTATGAAGCAAAGTGAAACAAAGTATTGTTGGAAGAAAAAAAAAATGTTGGTAAATGGTAAATGAGACGAAAAATGGAATGGTTGTGGAAAAATGGAGTGATGATAGCGAATATAGTCCCAACTTGTTGCATGTCCTCATGCAACTGTGCATGGATCTTCTCAAGAAATTTTGGCATCTGAATTTTGGCTTTGAGTGATGATAATGAATATATCGAGGATGGGATTTACATGAGTAACAACTAACATTTTCTTATGGTTGGTTCTTGTGTGACAACCATGAATATAGAGAATGTTGGTTCTTTTGTAAACAAAATTCATTTCATTATTTGTTCTCTTGCTGTTATGATAATAAAATGTTGGTTCTTGTGTAAACAACATTCATTTCATTATTTGTTCTCTTGTTGTTATGATAATAATTTACCCATTTACTTTGTGGAATAAATAAGCTATCAATGTGCATAAGGAAACATCACTGAGTATAAGAAACCCCTTTTGCATATTTGTGAATCATGCCAATATGTATATCAATGCTTATGAAGCAAAGTGCAACAAAGTATCGTTAGAAGAAAAAAAAATGTTGGTAAATGGTAAATGAGACGAAAAATGGAATGGTGGTGAAAAAATGGAGTGATGATAGCGAATATAGTCCCACCCACAACTTAATTGATTGCATGTCCTCATGCAACATGGCATAAGTCATATAAGTGATAAGGAAAGGGAGCATGGTGAGGGATTTTTCCAAATTCATTCACTCTAGCATGTAAGGAATTGCATGATTAAAGAGTAGAAAACAACATACCTCCACTTACCCAAAATGTTGATGAACTATGAAATAGGAATATGGCTGATGCAGCTGCTGGAGCATGGAAGATGTCAATGCTGCAGGATCATGTGAAAGGTGACTTCCACTGTAGCTACGACTGTTGTCACTGCTAGATCAAAGAATCTGAAGTGGAGGAATCTAAAATGTTGTTGATGAATCATGGGAAAGAGGACGTACGCAAGTGGAACTATGGTACTCTCATATGGCTAGAAAAATACTGCTGCAACTACTGATGGAGTCATGGAAAACTGTATAGTCTTCACCTGCTGCTAAACCCAATGGTTCAATTCTAGTCATGCGAATGAATGTGTCGATGTCGAGCATGAAAAGAAGTCATTGGATTATTGACCATTGATGAATGTCGTTAACCAATGCGAGGCAAACTCATCTTTGACTCTTTTAACCTCTGGGTATCAGGATCCCTTCCTTGCTCTGATTTGGGTTGTTGTTGTTTATGATCAGAAGAGCTTGCTTTGTGGGGAAAAAGAAGGAGGCCTTTTTTGTTTGGATATGGATGGATTCAAAAAGTGATTTGATTCAGTTTTGTTGAGGTGAGAACTAGCGTGAGGATGTACAGCAGTCAAAACCGCCTACAAAGTTTTTCCTTCTACCTACAATTACGTCTTCACTCTGGATGGGGGCACAACCAGGAACTATTCAAAGGGTAAAAATGCTCTAGTGCCATTGTGTAGTTGGTATCCTTCTCTACCTTTTCCATTGCTATTTCCCTCACCAATGCCATTGCAATTGCCAACAACAATCCAATGTATTCATTCGAAAGGGGAAGTGAGGGAATGCAGGATTGATGGTAGTAGCCATCTGCGATTCGATCTAGAATATGCCAAAGCTAAGGAATAAAGGATGCCAATGTTCGGTGAGTTACTCAGATTGGGAACTATATATAGTTGTCCAACCTTGATTGGGTCATTCATTTTATTTAGTATCTTCTGTAGTAAATGGATATGAAGCCCCAACCTTCGCTGTAGTAGCAATTTGGAATTCAGAACCAAAACCTCGAGATTGTTGCAGCGTTTGTGCAAATTCTTGATATTTTTGGATATCAGCATCACTGACACTCCTTCGGGCATATTTCATGGACTCGTCAAAGTGAGCATATTTTACTTCAGATACCTCCTCACTATCATCCTCATCCATGGCTTCAAAATTATCTTTTCTCTTCCTTTCATGTTCAATATCCTTCTCGGTTTTTTCTTGAATGTAATATTGAGTCCATTCTGCTGTGAATTGTTGCACAATGACTTCCAATGTTCCTCCGAGAAACGTATTTCTTTCAGAAGCCCAGATGCGAACACAACTCCCACTCTAAGCACCTCGTGGTTATGTGCAAGACCGTAGAGAAGCTGGTAGTACATGCTTTGACTGAGTCTGCACATAGTATGGCCTCGATGGGGCTGGTGTATACATTGTAGGGGTCATAAGGCTGCTCTCTAAAGTGTTGACTCTTGTAGTAGCTCATGAGGATAGGATGAACGAGAAACCCATAGGGAGAAATCTATTTCAATCGCTCGATGATAGTGTTATGCTTCAATGTGATTGTGTGTAACCGAGCTTAAATACCTGCTGGCGAATGCAAAGTACTGTTTCAAGATCTGAATGTTAGCTCATCTTACTAATTGTTAAGTGCAAATCTGATTCCAAGATAGAGCATACATATAAAAACTCCGTCTGCATCCTTGTTAATTAGCTCCAACTCACAGAATATTAGAGCACTTGGACAATACATCATTGCTCAGGAAGATCATAAATTGTTAAAACCCACTGCTATTTGAACATTTTCTTAGTACACTTAAACACTGATTGTTTTAACGTTGATTTTACTTATGTTGTTGAATTTCTGAGAATGGATGCTCACTGTTGTTTGGATGATTGTTTTACTAGTTATGTTAATGATAGTGCAGAGATGAATTGGTTGAGACAAAAGATATTGTAGAGCTCGACTACGTGGAAATTTATTTTGTTCAATTAAAGTTTATTTGGTGGTTTTTATGCATTTAGTAGCTCAAATGATCATTATGTGGTTTTTTTTTTTAAATGGATCATTGCTTTTTGTTTTATATGATTATTTTATTTTTATTTTTAAATGTTTTATATATATATATATCAAAACAAAAGTTAAATTTTGATTTTAATTTTTAATTTTTATTCCTATAAAAAAGAATTCTAATTTAACTTAAAGCATATTTTTATTTTTAATTTTTTTTAATTTTTTTTTTCGTTTTATGTTTTGGAAAAAATAAAAAAAAATAGAAGAACTTAAAAAAAATTACTTCGCAAACTTATTGAAACTTTATGCACAAATGGAACAATTGTAGACCGAAAATATATTAGGCAAATATTTTTTGTAATCATCAACAATTAAAATTCTTCCTGAAATCAATTTTAGTTATCCTATTTCTGATCCTCGCGATCGCATGAAGCGCAGAGGAGAGCATACTTATTCTAAAATTAAAAACTTGAAAATAACATCCTACCTACATTATACTAATTAAAAATTAGAGATGTGTTACATGTAGTCAAATTTCCAATGTAACCATAAGCGCAACAGTAATAAGAATATGTTCATTGTGAATTTCACAAATGACGATCGAAAATATATATAACCGTGTGAAATTGAGTGTCGAAACTGTAAATTAACAAAATAAAAAGAAAAACTAAATGGATCTAACCTGGTACCTGCTTGAAACCATTGTTCGATAAGGCTTTTGTAGGCGTGATTTCCCTCCTTTAGATCTTGCTGCAACTCTTTGTTTTCCTCCTCGACCTCCTGCTCGCATAACTGTTCTTCATTGAATATGCAGACTTTTTTGTATGTTGATTCATCGTTTGTTGGTGGAGGAGTAATTAAGCCCTTGACTGTTGTCAATATCTCCTCTTTGTGCGAAGAGGATATCCTGACCTTTGCAAGGATCTGAGTAAGATGTTCCAAGCTTATACTCATAGTTAAACCATATTGAAAAAGGAGAATGATTTATCATCAAAGATTTGAATTTTGAAACTAGGAAATTAAAACTATTTGTAAAAATAAAACACGCAAACTTGAACTCCTTGCGTTACTGGGACCCTGCTGTCACCAGGTTATTGGTCTGCACAAGTTAGCCCATCAAAAATAAAAACTAAATTTGCATAAATAAAACACACTTTTGCATAAAATAAGGAGAAACACTCTTCTGCATAAAAGGAAGAGGACAACCTAACTTTGGAGAAACCCCACCAAAGTGGATGCGTGGGCTATTCTCGCACGTCTTACTGTCTTCTCTCCACCCTTAGGTCATCCATAAAATCAATCCAAAACTGTTAAAGCAATCTAATCCAAATACTACCTATTACTGTTTACAACTCCCCGGCAATGATGCCAAAATGTTGGTGCAATTATTTGGATAATATATTACCAAACATAAATTATCAACTGAGATTCATAATTAGTAGAGTTGATGCACTATATGTGCTGATAACAGATAGGTTCCTATGTATGTTTAGTATAAATAAAAAAACCATTTAGAAACCGACACACTTTTAAAAATGACAATTTTCACACAATTCGAAAGATGGAAAACAAAACTCATAAACAAGCAAAAGCTCTTACTCAGGTGATGGACATGTTCATTGATGGCTCATGAAAAGAAAAGATGAACTTTGATTCTATCTCCTGGAGCAACTAAACGAACAAGTAGGATTCCCCATTAAAGCTCATTTATGGTGATGATAGAGATCCAACTGTTCCTGCATTACCACACTTTGCAACACATTCAAATAGTGAAATTAAACAAAATAACATGAAATCAAAATAACAAATACATGAAATGAAAATCTACACTAACAATTTACAATAAGCTTACCAAGCTAGATCGGTGGACCTTGCCGATGCCAACATGGAAGCTTTTAGATCAACAGATGATAACTTCTAAGAGAGACAAAATAACTGAATCCAAACTTGCATTAATCTTCAACAGGTGGGTTTACAAAAGGAGTCTCTTCATGAATCCAATCTACATCATAACAATTCTCCTCAAGAACCTATCTCATAACAATTCCCTTAATCTACATAATAAAGAATCCCTCTTCCCTCTCATGAAGAGAGGGAACTCTCTTTTATACATGAGAGCTTTGAAAAGAAGATAAACATCTCATAATTACAGATCCACTTTTTTCTCAACCCATTTCCCTTTATTACAAAATATAATCCCTTCAAATCCTCACACATATCTCTCATATATCTTGGATAAGATATGACAACCAAATCTCCATGATCTTCTCCT
>SNQJ01S0017909.1:193353-204155 GCA_010110895.2 Picea sitchensis | reverse complement strand
TCATCATCAAATGAAGATGAAGTCAGTGACAGTGAAATAGGGAGAGTTCTATTCATGGAAGTAGAAGACTCTGATAAAGCAGACTCCGAAGAAGAATATGAAGAAGCATATGAAGAAGAAATTGAAGAGGCAAAAGTTGACTTACGAGAAGAATTAATGAGTGCCATAGAAGTTATCAGAAGAGAAAAGAAGAAAAAGAAGAAACTACAAGCATAACTAGATAAGAAAAAAGACACTCAAGAACTAGAACAAATGATCACAAAATTGAAGGTTTAAATAGAAGAAGATAAAAGAATTGAATAATCACTCAAAGAACATCTAGAAGGAAAGGACATGATAATTGGAAACCTGGAAGTAGAGATTGTCACACTAAGAAAGGATATTCAAAAGAAAAATATGTAGAATATCTCAAAAGTTCTGGAGGACATTATCAACAGTAAAAAATCTCATCATGACAAGTACGTACTTGGATACAATCAGATAGAAAAGGGAACAAGCTCCAAAACAACAAAGCAAGAAAAAAATCCAAAAAACTATGCATAAACAATCAAAGGGGATAAAAAGATTGCAAGGAAGATTACAGGGACACTCCTCCACCGAAAAGATTTAGATCTCAGAATCAACAATAGATAGACAAGTCTCAAGAAGAAGAAGGATTCATAAGAGCACCTCCTTTCAGAAGATATTCAACTACCAGGTATCAAACTATAGTTTTTGGTTTATGTTATGCATGTAATAATTTTGGACATAAAGATTTAAATTGCAGAGCTAACAACAAGAAAAATAACTACTTGAGCCATACACAAAGGGGTTATTCAATAAGACCTAGTGAAACACAGAGAAGAAGTTACAACAGGTTTGAATCTTTGAGCACTGAAGTGGAATGTTACAAATGTAACAATTTTGGACACATGGCCAAAAATTTTAGAATGACAATCCCTCCTAAAGAACCTCAACAGAGTCACAGACAAGAACCTCAGAAAACGACATGGATAAGAAAGAAAGATCTGTATAGCAATGAAGAATGCATAGTCGCTCTACAAGTTAAATAGAAGAAACATGGTTGGTATGTTGATAGTGGATGTTCAAAACACATGACAGGTGATAGAGACAAGTTTCTTACATTATGAAAGGAAAGAGATGGATTAGTCTCCTTCAGAAATGATGATTCAACCAAAATCATTGGAAAAGGCACAATCCGAATTGGGAACAAGAATGAAAAGACAGAAAATGGTCTACTAGTAGAAGATATGAAACATAATCTTTTAAGTGTGAGTCAAATGTGTGACCAAGGTCATAAAGTTACTTTCGATTCACAAAAGTGTGAGATAAGAAAATAAGGTTCATGGAAATTGGTCGCTACAACTGCAAGAACTTCAAGCAACATATATGTGTTAAGCGAAATTGGAAATGAAAAGTGTTTTTCGGGAAAGGAAGATGAAAGTTGGCTATGGCACAGAAGAATGGGTCATATGCATTTTTATAACCTTGTCAAAGTCAACAAAAGAGAAGCAGTAAGAGAAATGCCCCAGATCACGAAACCAACCAACACTTTATGCAAGCATTGCGAACAAGGAAAGTAAACAAAGACCAGGTTAAAATCAAAGGAATATTCAACAACAAAACCACTGGAAATTGTGCATACTGATCTAGTTGGACCAACTACAACAAAAGGCTTAAAAGGTGAGAGATACTTTATGCTATTAGTTGATTATTATACAAGAATGACTACAATTTTCTTTCTCAAGAACAAGTTAGAAGCTTTTGAAAACTTCAAGATCTATAAGGAAATGGTTGAAAATGAGATGGATTCAAGAATCAAATGCTTAAGATCGGATAATGGAGGAGAATTCACCTCAAAGGAATATATGGACTATTGCAGCAATCATGGAATAAAAAAACAATTCTCTGTCGCTAGGACACCTCAACAGAATGGAGTTGTTGAAAGAAAGAACATGACAGTACAAGAAATGGCTCGAACAATGATAATGGATTCAAAGTTGACAGATACTTTTTGGACATAGGTAGTGCATACAATAGTTCACATTTAAAACAAAGTAATTCTCGGAAACAACATTGATAAAACTCCCTACGTGCTATGGAAAGGAAGACCAACAAATGTGAAGCACTTTAGAGTTTTTGGAAGGAAATGCTACATCAAAAGAGAAGATGGCAGAATGGGAAAGCTTGACTCTTGTGTGGACAAATGAATACTTGTTGGTTACTCAAGTACAAGGAAAGCATACAAGTGTTACAATCTAAGATTAAACAAAGTTATGGAAAGCATCAACGTAACAATTGATGAAAGACGCAGACCAGAATCAAAGGAAGAAGAAAACAAATCAATGGAATAACTTTTCGAAGAAGAAGATGAAAAAGAAGTAGAAGAGGAAGGTGAAGATGAAGAGAATTCGACAGAAGCAGAAGAGAAAGTTTAGCAAGTATCTCCAAAGACACCTAGCAAACCAGTACAAAAGAATCATCCTTCAAATTAGATTATTGGAAACAAAGATGCAGGAGTTGAGACTAGAAGAAAAATCCGTTCACCAGAACAAAGACACCTAGCACTCTTATCTATAATTGAACCAAACTGTTTTGAAGAAGACAACAAGGATGGATTGGAATAAGGCCATGGATGAAGAATTGGATCAAATAGAGAAAAATGACACTTGGGAATTGGTTCCAAGACCAAAGAATAAGAATGTGATCAACACAAAATGGGTTTTCGGGAATAAATTGAATGAAGATGGATAAGTTACAAGGAACAAAGCTAGATTGGTATGTAAAGGATATGCACAGATTGAAGGAATCAACTTTGAAGAGACATTTTCCCTAGTTTCCAGAATGTAATTAATCTGTTTTCTTTTAGCTTATGCATGCTCCAAAAATGTTAAAGTATATCAGATGGATGTAAAATCAACTTTTCTGAATGGGAAACTTGAAGAAGAAGTCTACATTGAACAACCAGAAGGATTTCAGTTGTCAGAGAACATATACTATGTGTGTAAATTAAAGAAGGCCTTGTATGGTCTAAAACAAGCTCCTAGAGCATGGTACTCCAGACTGGATAAGTATCTGTAGTAGGTAGGGTTCAGAAAAGGAAGTGCAGAAAACAACCTCTACATCAAGGTAAGTCAAGGTAATATTTTATTAATTGAAGTTTATGTTGATGATATTATTTTTCGTAGTGATGATGACAGGTTAAGACATAAATTTGCAAAAGACATGCAGAATGAATTTGAAATGTCGTTACATGGAGAACTACATTTCTTTCTGGGATTTCAGATATGTCAAAGAAACCAAGGAATTTTTATTTCTCAAACCAAGTATATCAGAGAAATGCTAAAGAGGTTCGGAATGGAAGATTGCAAACCAGTTATCACTCCCATGCAAACCATTTGTAAGTTGAGCAAAGATAATGATTTGAAGTCTATAGATCATAGGCAATACAGGTCAATGATTGGCAACCTACTATATGTGACATCATCTAGACTAGATGTAATGCAGGCAATTGGATAGGTGACATGATTTCAAGAAGCACCAAAGGAATCACATGTATTAGCGGTAAAGAGGATCTTTAGATATCTCAAAGGAACAAAAGAGTTTGGATTATGGTATCCAAAAGGAAAATATCTATCACTTATTGCCTACACAGATGCAGATTGGGCAGGTTGTATTGATGATCGATGAAGCACCAATGGAGCAGTGTTCTACTTAGGTGAGTGTTTGGTATCATGGCTAAGCAAGAAACAATCATCAATATCTCTATCTATAGCCGAGGCAGAGTATATTGCAACAACAACATGTTGTACACAAGCTCTTTGGATGAAACAAAATTTGACAGATATACAGGTTGAGTATGATGAGCCCATTCCACTATATTTTGATAACACAAGTGCCATCAGTATCTCAAAAAACCTGGTGATGCACTCCAAGACAAATCACATTCCAATCAAGTATCACTTTCTACAAGAATAGGTTGTAGAAAATAACATCAGAGTTGAGTACATGGGCACAAAAGAACAAGTGGCAGACATCTTTACAAAACCACTTCCACGGGAAGCCTTTGAATATCTTCGCCAAAGACTTGGAGTTATTTCTACTCCAAAATGAATGCTTTTTGAATGATTATCTTATATGTCTTAGATGTACACGAGGAAGCACCATAAGAGGACAGTTTAGTCAGGGGGAGCAGCCCCAGATGGAAAGATACCTTTGCCATTGATGACAAAGGGGGAGAGATTTATCAGATGCAGAGGATAGAGGCATGTTTCCAGGGGGAGCATGATTGATATGATTTCAGTATTGCATCAGAGTGTTGCCATCAATGCCAAAGGGGGAGATTTTTTATTAAGGTTCGTTGTCATTGATGTCAACCCTTGAAGAAAGCCTCGTAGCACAAAGGTTTGGGTAATGGACCCAAGATTGTTTGATGTAAATATGACTCATTAATTTTTTTTCATGGTTGATAAGAATTAAATATGGATGAACTCCAAAGTCGTCCCCTTATGGTGAAAGCCCTCACGGGAAGATGCTTTGCAAAGTAAGAGAACCCATGATTAATTGTAGAATAATGAGATGAAGGACAATGAATTTGTCAGGGAAACTATTCTAGATGGATAGTTCTTGTCATGCCATTTCCGGTGGTATGTATAACGCCACATAACTCCTCACGGTTAGAGAGTTATGACGATGTGAAGTTGGAGAACCTAGGTTTGGGTAATGGACCCAAGTTTGTTTGATGGATAACAATATGGCTTTTGCTATATTTGAAGGTAATACTATTCTATATGAATAGTAAATGTCATTCCATTTCTGGTGGTATGTGGAATGTCACATAACTCCTCACGGTTTTATAGTTATGGCCTTACGAAGTTGGAAGACCCTCACATGTCATCTAGAAGCCCCAAAAGGTCAAAGTAGTCAATGTGGTTTAAGAGATTTTAAAAGGTAAATAATAAAGTGAAGTGATGAGTGTCTTATAATTCAAAGTGAATAAAAAATAAATTATTTCAATAATAAATTTAATGAAGAAATTAGAAGTGGGTTAACCCTAAAATAAGGAAAGTGGGCCAAGTGACCTAGAAGTTGTTTTTAAGGAAGCTACTTGGAGAGTATAAATAAGAGCCAAGGCTCTCTCATTTTAATCACACTTGATGATATTGAATATCTATAGGTTTCTGAGGTAACCAAGGATATCTAAGCCTAATTTCTAAGGGAAGGTGAAGAAAAGAAGGCCGAAATGCAAGGAAGGATAAATTCTTTTGATGGTGCTTTCTAAGGTATGTTATTTACAGGTCAACTCACCATTTTCACTATAATTTTTTTTCTATAATGTTTCAGACCTTGAAATTTCTATTCCATTAAGAAAACATACCCAAGTATATGTGGTAAAAAATTCATCTTGTGGGTCGTTGTATTTTGGGAGTTACACTCCGTGGAAAATAGGGTTTGTGGCTAGTCCTGAAACTAGTCAAAAACAGGTGTTTCAGGTAAAAACATCATAACTTATTCATAACAGATCCAAATTCAGTTAGAAAAAATGTGTTGGTTAGGGTACAATCTTTATTATTCTGTGTAATATTTTTAGATCAATTCAATGAACATTTCATGTAGGGAACGCTCTATAAGACCGCTCTCTAAAATAAGACAGAATTCAACAAGGTATGCCATTTTTTCTATAACTCCTTTTTTGAGAGGTTCCAAGTAGTAATACATCGATGAATTGCATAAAAAACATTGAATAACATTGTGTTTCAGTTTCATATCTTTATACATTACATGTTAAAAGTTATGATTACATCAAGTTAGGGTTGTTGACTAATCCAAAACTAGGCATGTGAGACTAAAGAAACGTTTGATGAAAATGCTAGTCTCTTGTTGTTAAAGTTAAGGAAGGTTTGCAGGAATGTGATCATATACACTAGGTATATTACAGAGCTACAAATCAGATTTGGATGATTCTATTACAGAGCTACAAAATCAGATTTGGATGATGAAATTGATGAGGGATTTTGGTTGAGGTACATGTTGAGTACATACTGGAGACAAGTAGTTGATGAGTTGCTACACATGAGGTGTATAGTTGATGATGTTGGTGTATTGATGAGCTCTCATAGTTGATGAGTAGTTGACATAATTGGTACATACTTGGTACATGGTTGGATGCACTTGTTTATGGTGGCGGCGGTTGATTGCTGTGTTGTTTGGTACAAGTTGGTGATGGTTGATGCACTTGTTTATGGCGGCTGCTAAGTACGGTTGATGCACTTGTTTGTGGTACAAATTGATTACCATGTTGAGGTACAAGCTGATGCATGGTTCAGGTTATTGGCATAAGTTTACATCGCATATATCTCACAGTGATAGTGTGACAAGGTTCCATCATTCTACTTCTACTTCAGTGGTGTGTGGACAGGCAAGGATAAGTGGTTGTAGCCACCTTTTGGTTGTAGCCATTGAACATAGGGGGTTGTAGCCTCCCTTTGGTTGTAGCTGCAGTATTTGGGGAGTTGGAGCTCCCCCAGGTTGTAGCCTGAGAAACTAGGGCTTGGAGCCTCCTTCCGGCCATGCTACTGAAAAACAAAGGAAGTTGGAAAAGCCTAATGATGTGGTAATTATTAAAGGCATATAAGAAAAAATAATTCCGGTGGTTTCTCCCCATTTGGGTTTCCAATGAAACACCGTGTACTATGTATGTGTGATTGTTTATTTCTTACTTCTCATTATTGGATAATAATTCTACATTGATATAACATTTGAAGAAAAAGGATTATAATTACGCTATTACTGATTCACCCCCACTCTTAGTAATCCAACACCATTAATTTTACACTGGGCATTGAAGGCATTTCTGACCATCTAAATATTGTTTTTGGCTAATAGACAATAATTTTGGTTGCTTCTTGCACATTCTTGAATATTTGGTGTATATTGTTTCTCCATATCTTACTAAACTCCAAGCCTTTGGAATTTCTAATTTTTTGACCTCCTGAATAAAAAACATATACTATTTGTCTTTCGAGAACATTGACCTAAAAGATAAAAAGATAAAAAAAAATGTTACTGGAAGATTAATAATCTTGTACGAGGAGAAAAACCTAGTTAACTATTTTAAGTTGAAAGAATTCCCCAAATATAATATTCATACACTTGCAGAAGGAAAAGATTACGCTCATAAATACTATAGTTTCATGCATGGAATAAAAAGAAAATTCCTCTCCATACAAATCCCTCTCAAATATTTTACTTATAATGCTATATGTGATTTTAATCAGGGAATTTTAGTAAATAATAATGGCATTGTTTATAGATTCTATTTTTTGGCATTTTTCACCTGAGATATAAATCCGGTTGGAATCACAATTTTTTTTTTGTTTAAATTGTATTTATGAATGTATAAATGAATTCAACATCATGAAAACCCAAGCATTATACAAACTTAACCATTCAAGTTTGCAGATCCAACAATTTCTCACCAGAGACAAAATTAAATAGAAAATATCCCCAGAAAAGAGCCAAAACTTGATATATATCAGACCAATGTAACCCCGCTCTGAATCCAGAACCCTGCTTTGAGTGCGAGCGCCTAGGAAGCTTTCCTTGGAGCGCGCTTCCAAATTTATGAAGCACTCTCTAGCCTACAAAAACTCACTCCCTACCAATGTGGAAGAACCATGCTTCCATAGGTGCTTAAAAAATTCTAGAGTGCTCTAAAGGCGCTCTGGGAGTGCTTCTTGAGGGACCTAGACACTTCGGCATAAAAGAAAAAAAATTCACATTTTTTTATAATTTTCTTATACTTTAGGACAAGGGTGGGTTCGACCCTAGGATTAGGGTTTAGGGAAAATAAATGAGGATAATAAAGGAGTTATTCCCCCTCCATTCTCCTCATTCTTTCATCTATGTTTTCTTGATCTTGGAGAGGAGGAGAGAGAGCAAATGAGAGCTTGGAGAGTGCATATTTGTAAGATCTCAGAGGAGAGAGAAAAGGAGAGCTTGGAAGAGTTAGCAAAGAGGAGCTTGGAGGAGAGAAAAAAGGCAACCATCTCTCTCAAGGTTCAGCTTTCAAGTTTCAATAGCTAAATAGGTAAGTCAAAACCCCAACTCCCTCATTTCTTTGGTTTAACTTTGTTAAATGTTTATGATTTTTTCTCCTCTCCTAATATTTCACATTCCTTATTCTCTCTAATTTCATTCTAGGTTGTTCATATAAAACTTGAGGAAAATGGTCTTCTTTTGGTTTATCATTCCTTTTTTGGTTCTCATGGTCTTGTCGATGAATATGCATTAGGGGGAAGAAGAGGATAGTGATAATTCTCATGATGAACTAGCATATAAATATGGTGAAGGGTTTGAAGAGGATGAAGAGGGTGAAGAGGGAAATGAAGGTGGAAAACATGCAATGTTTCCCTTGTGGAAATTTGTTGCAAAATTTTAGGAGGAGAAAGGTGGTGGAACTGTTAAATGTTTTTATCCCCAGGACTATCATAATGGAAAACATTTTTCCAGTTCATATACCCATGTGAGGATGCATATTTGTGGTGTAATGGATAATGATGACAGGAAGGGTGCCATTGGGATCAAAATTTACACTAAGGTGTCGAAGGAAGAGAGATACAATTACAAAAATATAGAGGACTTTCCACAAAAAAACATGGTAAAAACAAAAGCTTTAGTTCAATGCCTCATCTTAATTTGGTGGCCCACATCTCCATATCCTCATGGTTCTGGAACCTATGGATCTACAAGAACAATAAAAAAATTCCTTGATAGGAGGTAGGGATGAGGTGGATGCAAAAGTGGTCTAGTTTCTCTATGCTTGTGGTTTCCCATTCATTCAATGTTCTTTGCTCCCCCTATTGGCATGATCTTGTCAAGGGAATCAATGAATCCCATCAAGGATACAAGAGCCCCTCCCATGAGAAATCCAGAACTGTGTTACTTGATAGGGAAAGAGCAAAAATTCAAAGAGATCTAACACATTTTACAAATGATTGGGGGACTTTTGGGTATCCATTGTATTATATGGCTGGACAAATGTTAGAAACCAACATTTGATCAATGTTCATGGTGTTTCTTCTACCRGTGCAATGTTTCTTGCAACACATGACTCATCCTCAATCATTGCATCTTCTCAAAAGWTTGAACAGATCCTATTGAAAACCATTAATTATGTTGGCCCTTCTAATGTGACTCAAGTAATCACTGATAATGCAACAAATTGTAAGGGAGCAGGTACAATCATTGAGTGAGCTCATCCACACATCTTTTGGTCTGGGTGTTTGGTGCACACCTTAAACCTTTTGTTGCATGATATTTTCAAGCATAAAGAATGCAGATGGATTAATGACTTGTACAAAAGAGGGAATAAAATCATCAAATTTGTCACATGTCATACAAGGGTCACTTACTTTTATGACACTTTTTCCAGGTTGCAACTACTTAAGGTTGCAGCTACTTAAGGTTGCAAAAACTAGATTTGCTAGATATTACATAACCTTAAGGTGCCTATTGAAGGTGAGACAAGATTTGGGTGCTATGGTGATGAGTGATGCATGGGATGAAATGAGAAATGATAGAGAAGGTTCTAATGTAGTGAAGGAGACATTTCTTGACAATTAGTTTTGGTCACAGGTGTTGGGCTCTAAAGATGTCCTAAAACAACCTTAGTTTAACATTAATTTATCAACCATGGATTCATCTTTTATTTCAAGAATATCAAAAAAGTTTATGCAGATAACTGTAGAGGCTAAATCGTGTATTCAAAGAAAATCTGAGTTTATCAACAATCAAGTTCCTCGCACATTCAGTGAGACTCTAAAAATAAGATATTTACTCAACAAAATTATAATCTAATTTATAACACGCTGTAAATTAAAGGCATTAACTAAATTGTTGGATTTATCTAATTAAGAAACAGTAATTGAATCTATGAAAATGCTTAATGAACTGATCTACCATGACTATTTAATCTACTGGAAAGAAACAACTAAGTACTGTAAATTGAGAAGGAACAACAAATGCGAAATTTAAGCGAAAGGAGCAACAACTGTAAATTTAATAAAGTGGCAGTGCGTGTAAAAATGAAATGAACTGTTAAGAAATAAACTAAAACGATGGAAACGGGAACAACAATCGATAACATTCAAATGGAGAATTTATATTTTGTAATCAAACAACATAACTAATCTATTAAAACATCAACACACTCATGCATTTATCTTAGTTATTGCAAAAGAGATTTAAATCACAGAACTGAAATCAAATCAATACAATTATAGATTGGGACAATAACTCCTTCAGACTAGGCCCTTGGTCTTCGGAAGCACTACTCCGTGAAACTTAGTATGAAAAAATGGTAAAAATGCTCAAAGCTTCTATTAACTCCATAACTGGTACAACATTTACAAAATACTGCTTGTACAGAGCAATTCAGAGATCTGAATGCTTGGATAAATTTCTTAGTTGTCTCTCTATGGTTCATTAAAATATATATTACAATGATATGGGTAAATTAAGCTATCCTGAGGATCAAGAGATCCTCAGGATTTCTTTTACTATTTAAAAGATTACAAACTAGAGAATCAGTCTTCCTAAAAACCGCTTTTGTGCCTAATTTCTTCAATCTCCAATAGTCTGCGCATCTTCAAAATATCCTTAGCTATCTTGAATTTAAAAATATTTATCCATTCTTGTAATAAAATCAAACAATTCCAACTGAATTTTATAATTTATCTAATATCACTTAATAATATTTCTAGAGGACTTTTTAATCATTTTCTATCCTAATTATTTCTAAT
>SNQJ01S0017909.1:167472-193254 GCA_010110895.2 Picea sitchensis | reverse complement strand
GCCCCTTACACGGCACACAAGGTAAGTCGGGGGGAGTTGAACTCGAAACCTCATGGAACTTCATTTTCACGGCACTTGCCAATTGAGCTGCCCCCCGAAGGCCTAATTATTTCTAATTATTAGAAAATTCAATCAAGATTATATCATAAACCATGGGAATAAGGAGGATATTTGTACCTTTGTCTCAACTCGACATACCCCCTAGCTTACCTTCTTGCATGTCCTCATGCAAGCAAATATTTTACATGTAAAGTAGTGATGCTGAAAGGAGGAGAGGTCGGTTCACCAGGTCTCCTGAACCCATTCTTAATTCTGAGCTCTTCAAAAGAAGCTTCTCCCTTCTTCCTATTAATTTGATAATCACTCTGGTAACCTTCTAAGGGATACCAAATAATAGTAGGACTATATCTGCACCCAATCTAGGCAGGTCCTTCATCCAGGATCATTTTGTCATATCTCTCCAACCTTAAGGTAGTTGCATGAAAGTTTTTGAAACCAAAGGGTTCCCTACTCTTGATTGCATTTGGGGAGGCATCCCATCTTAGTTTGGAAGAAGAAATATCTTCTTCTTTAATCCCCCTAAAATATGGTAGACCTGAACGTACAACCTGTCTGTGGATAGGAGCTAAAGAGACTACAACCCCCTCCCTCTTCATGAGTGTTCTGTGTTGCATAACAACTATGAAGGATTTAGGAGGTTCCCCTCTGATCCAGAGGTCTAGGTCAGTCTCCCTTTTCATGAAAGTCTTGTGTGCTTTATCCCATTTGGTTTGGTTCTTGGTAAAGGACAAAAATGCTTGAAACTGTAAGTCTCCAATGAAAGGATTAGGGTTCTCTTTTCTGTTTTCTCCTAGGATGAAGTTGTGGAGGTACAAATCACACATAAAGTATTGAACTCCTTCTTCTTGTTCTCTAAAGAATGAAACAAACTCAGAAACAATGGTGAACTCAAATGGTTTTCCTTCTCTTATAGTTTTTACCCTTAGAAACAAATAACACTCTAATAAAAATAAGGTGTAATTGATAGCAGGAGCCCTACAGGCTACTATATCAAAATAAACAAAGAAAATTTCTTTGATTTTCTCCAAAGGTTTATATAATTGACCTTGTACTTTCTTTACCTTTCCTTGAGCTCTGGTGAGCTCAGAAAAAGTCTCGTTTTCTGTTGCTGACATAGATTGAAGTTGTTTAACAACTTTCTGATGCTCTGCCATAGTTACCATATCACTCCTGCATTGAGTCAGGGTCTGTTGGGTTTGCACCAACTCTACCTATAACCTGTTGATGACAACACTCTATTCAGGAGACTCAAATGCCTCCTTAGTCTGAACAACTGTCTCTTTTGTTTCTAGGGAATCTGTCTAGATATCTGCATCAATTGTCTCCAAAGGAGTAGGGAAATCTATAGGAAGCACTCCCTCAGTTTGGACAATTGTTTCTTCTACTGCTGGAATCTCTGTTTGAGTCTCTACCTCTGTTGTTTCCAATGGAGAAGACGATTATGTCTATGTTGCAAAAGAACTGGTATGGACTATCCTCCTAGGAAGTGGGTTCCTTCCCTCTGTTCTAGGTCTTGTGGATTTCTTCCTCTCATAAGCCTTATTAACTTGCTCCAATTGTTTCCTTAATTCTTTAATTATTTCTTTGAGTCTACCAACTTTATTCTTTAGTACTTTAATTTATTTAAGCCTTCTCCTCAACATCTTGTTTTCTTGTTTCAATTTTCTGATTTTATTGTGGCCTTTGCTTGCTATTTTCTGTTTATGGGGAATGTCAAGGTTTTCCTCACCTTGATCAACTAATGATTGTTCCCCTGTTTCTTCTGTGTTCTCTGTCTATTCTAAAGGGATGTTTACCTCAATGTGAGGTTCTGGATGTGTTGTATCTTCAAGGAATGACATATCTATGTCAGGGAGGTCCAAGGCAGTGTTTGAAGAAAAAGTTTGTGCTTGGTGTTGTTCAAACCTGCTTGTGTCTTCGGTAAATGATGTCCCTAAATTCCCCAAAAATTGAGCCATTTCTACCTCATAGATTTTGAAAAACTATTCTGTAAGGTTTTCAAGTGATGGTTGTTCTGTCTGTGCATTGTCTTGAGTGTCTTGTGAGGGTTGTTCTTTCTACATAGCTTCCTGAATGTTTTCGGGTTGAATTGTCTTTTTTCTGCTTCTTCTTTTCATAGTAGAGGTTTCAGGGACAGCAATTCTTATTTTTCTCTTCTTCCTTGATGTTTCTTCTTGTTTGGTCTAGATTTTTGTTGACTGGCTGGGGTCTGCTTCAATTTCACACTGGGGTAGTGGAGTTTTAATTTGGGCACTGCCTCCTTCTTCATAAGTTGTCTCAATTCTCCGTGAGAGGTTTTCTTGGTGAATTTTGGGTTGTTCGATTTGTAGGGGCCTATCGACCTCGATTAGAGCACCCCATGCTATTTGAGTTTGGCTCAGGGCCCTGTTTACTATTATCTTTACTATTCCATGGTGACTAATTATAGTGATAGGATCCTTAGCCTTCTGAGTTCTTGCACCAACTTCATGTAACATGGCATTTAGAAAAAAGAGAAAATTTATTACTAACCTTTGTTTTAGTGCTGCTAACAATTTGAGGTAGCGCAATCGCACCACATCATACCTCCCATCACATGTGATATACATTTGTATTACTCCTACTAGATCCCTCCATGGCTCGCTAAGAGAACTAGGGTTGATTCTCTTCCCCTTTTTATCGATTTCTTCTCTGGTATCTATGAAATATTCCAAAACCTCTTTGAGAATTGTATACTTCTCGATACACTGTATGCCTTTGTTGGAGAGGCCTGTTGTAATGTCCCACACCTCTTAGAGAGGTGATGAGGAGACTTAGTGGCATGGGCACCCCCACTAGGTCATAGTCTCACACTGAAGGGGGGAAAGTCAAGAAGTTAAAAGTTATATTTTTAAGTTGACTTAAGAAAGGAAAAGGATAAAGGAGTAAAAGATAACTCAACAGAAGAATTGAAGATTAGGAGTAAAAAGATAACTCAACAAGAATAGAAGATTAACCCCTGGGAGTTAACCTAAATCACATGAGAATTAGAAGGAAAAGTATAAGTAAGAGGTTGGGGTGCAACTATTACTCATTCCTCGGGTTTTGGATTACATTTGCTATTGCTCTTGAGCATTCCATTTGGGGGTTTTGCTATACAAAACCCCCAAACTGAATGATCAAAGAACTAACAAGAAATATCCACTCACCTTGTTACATAGCTTGGTCTCGGGGATGAAAAGACTCCTCCACACCATTCCTAGTCTCAAACCCATCTCCATCTGTAGGCACTTCCATAAAGTAAGTCACATCGTTTTGTGTTTCCCGAAGGGCTTAATTCATCATCTGGAGGGAGGTCTGATCCGCCTTATCCCAGGGTCTGTGCCATCTCCAAATGTACTTTGGCTTTGTTTGTGGGTGCAGGGACCATCAGCTTGAGGCTTTTTCAAGGGTTATCATCATTCTACATTTGTCTCCAGTAGGATTGGGATGTCTTGGAGCCATAGGGGACGCCTTGTAATTCAATAAAACTCAGACCTAGGGAGATCCGCTTGAGATCCGAAGTCCTAAACTCTCCCACGTGATCTCTCATAGCCCGATCTATATTCTTAGAAAGTTTTAGAGCATTTGGAGGCCTCCCCTTCATCAAGGTCGAACCAGCTAGGGTTTCACTCATCCAGTTAAAGCAACTTGTATTTAGTGGGAAATTCAGATCTACCGGGTTTGAGAGTGGATTTGGGAATTTGGACATAAGCTGGGTTGTCCTTACAGTTGACCGATATATCATTTGGAATATTTCTCGGTATGATTGGACACTTTGGTAGTAGGGCAATTCATTGAGGGCTTCAAGATTCTAGCAGTGACGTGGCACCTTCCAACTTGGAGGTTGAGCATTAGTATGGCCTCGACCGCCGACCGGGCCTTCATTGTATATCTAGCCTTTAGAGGCTTATTTTGTATTGTCGAGAATTCGTAGCAGCTCATATCTATTGCTTGTACAAACATCTCAGGTTTATGCCAGATCACTCATCTATTGTATTGATCTTACATCGCTCATAATAAAAGGCCGATCTTTGCTCGTGCTTCTACATCTTGGTATATTGTGATCTCCATGTGTTGATGAATCTTAGCTGCACTTAATAACTCAATAAATTAGTAGTAGTTAGTGATTCCAAGAAAAGCTTTGGCTTGGGATCATTACATAGCAGGAGCCGAGCCTCGATCCTCCAACCCGTGGAGAGATCGGTGCACGCAGAACTACAGGGGAATTGTTATGGCTTGGAGGGAAGAAAACAATGCTGAAACAGGCGTAAATGGAGGGTTTAGGAGATGACCATGAGCCTCGGCTTGGCTCTCTTAGTAAACTTTCGCCTGAATTTGGTAAGTTCCAACAAAATATGAACCGAACAGAAAGCACATTGGTCCAACAAATGTATGAGTATCAGGAAACCAAATCGTATGGGACAGTCGAAATCTCTTAAACCTTTGAAGAAAGCGGATGAGAATCTATAGAAACAATCCAGAACCAAACTAGGATAGCTGAAATTTTGATGCAAGTAACCCATCAGGCAAAGATCCTGATAATGCATGGGAATAAGGAGGTTGGAGGGTCGGGTGGAACCCATGAGGAAGTCGATATAACCCAGAGAAAGCACCAATATCCGAAGGAAGTATTGGAGGTGGAACATTCCATGGTCAGATGGGTAGCAAGACCAATCACAGGCCATACGTGCCACTGTTCACAGATGAACCACTAGGCCAACACTCGCAGCGTGAGTTAACCCCTGCACTACAACATACGCTACCCACATTTATAGATGAGCAAGAGAAGCATGAATAGGTGGAAGATTTTGTGGCACAATTAGCCGAGTACCAGAGTACCAGGGAATACTACAAATTGGATATGAAAGTTCAAAGACATGTACCCTGTGATCCATTGTCAACTCAAAGTTCAAACCAAATTCTAGGGACCTAACCACGTGGGTAGCTTTGAGTTTGAGCGAAGGGCGTGGAAGATAGAGATTCCATAATTTTATGGTACAACCAAGATGACAACACAATCATGGGTGCGTAAGCCGATACGCACTGCGTAGCTTAACCCCCATGAGAGAGATGGAGGCCGTCAAGTTTGCCACTATGTACTTAGATTATGGGTCTATGATTATATGTACCATGGTCTCACCAAACTCGGACACAACCAGATTGTATCCTATACGTAATTCACTCGTGAGGCTCATTGATAGATTTGATCTAAGAGATCCCCGAAGTTACATTTCCTGTAGCTCACCTAACTCAAGCAAACAAAGGACTAAGGCATACATTGATGATTTCTAGAGGTTGGCGTTGATGGTGCAAGATATGTCCCCAACCAAAGCCCAGCATGCTCTTTATAGAAGGATTGATGGAACCCCTTTGAAGGGTTGGGTTAAGGCCTTCAGCCTACCAACTTACAGGATGTTATTTGGAGGACTAGGGACCTAGGACCAGCTGCTAGGACGAAATTTATATCCAGACCACCTCTTAACGCTGGTGGAAGAGATCAAAGGCCTCCAATAAAACCAGGAAGGACGTGACCCTAAGGGTTACGACAAGGGCCATGGAAGTATCAGGGGATGAAAAACACTAGGAGAGGGAACCTGAGAAGGAAGCAACTCTGCCTCACATGCAAGGAGCTACAATCCCTCACACAAGTGCATGGATGAGGATAGGTACATTACATTGTGGTCACTTCAGATGACTAAGAAGAGGATGAGTATGCTCAAATACAAAACATGGAGGCCAAACGTTAGAGGCAAATGTGAGGAGGAGGTTCTAGAACTGGGGATCATAAGGGCTGGAGAGAATGCTACATTGGCATCTATCACCGGGTACCTAAGTTCAACACCTTCTGGATGAGAGGGGTATTACAAGGACAGAGTGTGTCGGTTCTGATTGATGGAGGAGCTTCCACACCTCTACTGATGCAACACATCAAGAGGAGTACCATTACCCACAATAGAGTTTTGAAGGATCTAAAGTGAGGTATGTGTGGTAGTACTATGCCTGTAATGATACATACTCACGCATGAAACTCACCTTGGGAAGGCATGAGTTAGTTCAGATGTATGTGATGGATCTTCCGACACCAACATCATCCTAGGGGCGCAATGGCTCAAGACTTTAGGAACCCATCACCACAAATTACAAGACCATGGAAATGTCCTTGTGGAGGAAGGAGGACAAAAGGTTGTGCCTCGAGGTACGATAGTAACTCAAAGAGTGGTCAATGCACCAAGAGGATGCAGCCATCTCGACAAGAAATTGTATATGCATTGGAATGTAAGGTCTCAACATGGTGGATGAGAAGGGAAAGGTGAATTCACACACCGTAGATCAAAAGAATCCTTGACAAACACCAGAAAGTGCTCGACCGATTCCTCCGTGTGTGCCACCAGATAGGGGGTTGGAGCATATCATTGAGCTAGAAGTGTGGGCTAAGCCCATTATCACCACACCCTATGCATCCTAAATAGTATAAAGATGAGATAGAGAAGGCCATCAAGGAGCTTCTCTAGACATGGGACACATCAAAACAAGTTCAAGCCCATTCTTGCCTTTGACCTAGTCTTGAAGAAGAAGGATGGAACGATAAGAATATGCAGGCATTGACCGAAGCCAATAAAAAAAGACGCATCAAAACAAAATTCTGCCACCTAGGGATTGATGAGTTGTTGGATGAGTCGCATGGAGCTATATATATTTCACAAAATGATCTTCGCCTGGCTACCATCAAATCAAGATGAGGGAGGAGGACATCTCAAAACAACCTTTAGGTGTCACATGGCCATTATGAGTTTTGGCATGCCCCTTTAAGTGCCAACTAATGCCCCAGCCATGTTTCAGTATTGCATGAACCATGTTTTCAACAACAAACTAGGGAAACACTTGTTGGTATTCTTTTGATGACTTGCTCATTTACAAAAAAGACCTAGGAGGAACACCTTAGACATGTGGACCAAACTCTTTCAATCATGGAAGAATAGTCACCATATAATGCCAGTGAATCCAAGTGTGAGTTTGGAATGACAAGTTCCTTACTTGGGACACATCATAGGGGAAAAGGTATAGGTACACCAGAAAATAATGTACCATTAGGGAATGGCCTAATCTGAAAAAACTCATAGAACTGAGGGGATCTCCGGGCCTATGCACATACTATAGGAAATTTGTCGGTTTTCTCAACTGTGGCACACCTCTTTGACCGACTTGACCAAAAAGGGGTCCTTCAAATGGAAATACGAGGCCCAAGTCACGATGGAGAAAATGAAAAGAGGTCATGAGCTAATCATGCTCTAGCTCTTCCTGGATTTCAACATACCCCACTTTGGAGTGTGATGCTTCGAGGGAAGGTATAGGGGCCGCGTTGATGCAGAAAAAGCACCCCCTTGCCTAAGAAAGTCGGAAACCCAAGGGTCCTAAACTACTTTACAACATTTACCTATTAAAGAAATGTCACATATTTCGCATGCACTAGCCAAATTCGTGCAATATTTGGTAGGTGCAAGGTTTGGTGTCAAACTGCACTATGGCCAGTCTTAAATATCTATTTGAGTAGAAGGATTTGAATGAAAGAAAAAATAAAATGGGTAAGTCAAATAAAGCTCTATGACTTTGACATTGAATTGCCAAAGGAAAGAACAATGTAGTGGATGATGCATTATCCAAAGGCTATCCATTTTTTCCATGTCCGGTATGTCAATCGACCGAAGGAACCTTTGATAGTGGAATATGCAAAGGATCAATTCAATTTGTCAATTGTTGGATGGGAAAATACAGGATGACAACTTCGTGTGGCTGCAACACCCTCATCTATTACAAAGGTCGATCTTTTTAGTTCCTGGATCACCCCTCAAAGCTAAGATCCTGCATAAATGTCATAACTCACCAAGTAGTGGGGAGGCATCGTGGCATCGCAGACAAAGTGCGTGTGAGAGAAAGGTTTGCATGGAAAGGCCTCTGGGCAAAGAGGATGAAGCATGTCAAAGAATGCACTCATATGTCAAGAAAACAAGGATGAGCACACGACTCGTGATGACTGCTAAATTCTACTCATTCCGTATAATAAGTGGGAAAGTATATCCATGGATTTCATCACACGGGTTCGCCTCGGAGAATATGGGAAAGATTGCATTTTCATGGTGGTAGACAAAGGACGGCTTGCACATTTTTTCCCCATAGCCATAGACTTCGTTAATGTACTAATTATTTTCGTGAGAGGTGTTCAGACTACAACGCCTACCCAAAACCATCATTAGTGATAGAGACAACAGATTCATGAGTACATCTTTTGTCGTGAGTTGTCTAGACAAGGGTCCAACATTGACTCCTAGTACTAGCTATCACCCTGAGGATGTCTTGGCTCTGATGGTACAGGATTGGATAACAAATGGGTGGAAGGTTACCTTAGAAACTATGTGGCAAGACAACAGAAAGTGTGGGCCAGATGGTTACATGATCCCACAGGATCTTTATGATTATGGTTGAGTTTTAAACTTGCACGAATAATTTAACCATTTGAGAATTGAATGAAAGAATGAGGAAAAGAAGAGGATTATATCACCAAATACACATATGCAGATCTGAAAACAATAATGAACCAGCAAACCATAAGAACTGAGGTTGATAACGGAGTTCGACAAAAAATTGCCTGCCTACGCCTCCTGGACTTTTCCTCGTGGGGAGGCTTCTTTATTTCTACATCACAGCAGTGCCAATTGACCACAAGACTAATCTGGTCATGTTATCCCAGATCTCAAGAACCCAATGCAAGAAACGTAATGCAAAAAATGATGCTCCAAGCTCCCATAAACGATCCAACAGCGTTTCCACCTCAAAGGCCTCCCTGCATCAAACTGACTTTTGCTTGGCTCTTCTTTCCAAAGCATACCCACAGAAAATGATTCATCCCTTTGGCCTCAAACAGTGCCCTCGCTTTATATAGGAATGGAGCTATTTCATATCCCCAACTTCCTCCAAGAATCTCATCTAAAAGCCTGCTATCCCCAAAATGGAGAAAATCTGCCAAAATTAGGCCTTGTTACAACAAAATAACCAAAAAACTTTATTATAAACCCACTTTGGCATATTTTATGGCCTTTAGCCCCAAATCCTAGGCACGGCCCCCCTTTTTATTGGTCATATGGATTATAATAGGGCCACGCCGGTGTGGGCCCTTATTCCACGCACTTTCCCTGGTCATGTGGCAGGTTAATAGGTCCGAGGGCTTATCCTCCCGCGCAGTTTGTGGTTAGTTCCGGGTCACGTGGCTGGTCCATCGGACCACGGGCCAAATATTATTAACACCCCGTGCTATCCGTTATAACAAAACCCCACGCGAGTGCCGCGCTCCTGGTCACGGTGGTAAGGTTATGTGGTGTCGAGGGCTGGGGCGGGGCCCCAGCCCCTTTTGCTGCCATTCGAAACTTCATTCCAACTTAAATATATTGTTTGTCGTTTGATTAACCAAGTTCTACCGGCGGTGCCGTGGTTAGCCCGTGTGTGACGGTCCTTTGCATTCTCCGACATCCCGTGTTCGAATCCCGGCGATAACCAAAATTTTACATTGCAAACAACGAAATTAATATCGGGGTTACCGGCGTTTCCGAGTAGCCACTGGCACCCCTTCCTTTCCACGAGAACATGCCACGGTCGTACTGGATATTCATCGGTGTTTACCGCCAAACTTTGCCAGATGCTCATTACCGCCACGCGGTCCGCCGATCGCCACTTGTCGCCAGCTTCACGCCACCACATGCCGGACAATTATGTGCCACGTATCACCCCTGGAGTGGTGACACGTAACATTTTAACGGTCCACCGTAATTCCCTCAAAACGCCAAATCCGGTGGTGGACACATGGCTAGCCTTGAGGACGCTTTACCGCATCCTTCCATATGGTCTCCATTAATTGTCTTATTCTGGTACCTCCACGTCACCGTACGAACATGCCACAAGACCGGTATACCGGCCACGTATGCGATGGCCCCACGGGCCAAGATCAAATTTGCCTGCTTGACTTTTCGGACAGAACGCGACATCTTCTCCATACTCTGCTCCGCTTGACATAAAAATTATACCACCTAATCGAAGACGCAGACTAGACGAATGGTATGGATTTCGTCGCATTCCGAAAGCACTTTCATTTTGAGCTCTTCATTCTAATGCTTTTGATCCTCGCTTTCATCACACCTCCTGACAAAAGACCTTTGGTCCAAAAGGTTACCTAATTCAAATAACAAGCTCGTGATAGCCAATCTCATTTTGTCCCTCCGGCTCCTAATCATTCCGGTAACCTCATTCCCCATCAAGATCACCACAACGATGACAACTCAAAGTACATTGTTAGTCATTGCAATCCCGCTACATTTAATCAAGCCACTATCATCCATGTAATCGTAAATATCATAATGATAATATCATAAAAACGAATGCAAATGAACTGACATACCAAGTATTTGCAATCTAATATGTTTCATCTTGCCAATGGCGCGATTAATTTTCCACTCCATAATCATGCCTTGTTCTTGCTTAAGATCAATAACTTCATTTGAAACAATTAATGGTTTGTCACTAACTTGCAATCGCCTTCTTTAATCGCTCCATTGTTTGAAGTTTTTTACTTTCTACTTATTGGGAGCATGCACCATGTAGTCATGACCTTCTTTAGTAAACTTATACTGATTCTTAGTTCTGTAGAAGATTGCTTTCACCATGCCAAGTACCTTAATTACCTAAGACGATGCCACATTCTTTTTAACGACCCATTGACTACATCGGCTGTGTAACTTCATCCACATACTTATCGGAAATGGCAAATTTAATTGTGCATTGTTTTGTTACATGCATCTGATGATGTTTGCTCATCCATTTAAGTGTGTATAGCTTATGATGTGTGTTTGTGTTATTAATCCCAACTTTTAACCAACTCTTCTCGAGATTAGATTTGATTGAGATCCACGGTCGATTAGTGTATCTATCTTAGTGTGTCGAATTATTACTCTTATATGAAATAACTTGTTTCTACAATCGCCTCTTTCACTAAATTTACCCGGCTATACCAATCAATGTCATCTTAGATTCATCACCAATCCGGATCCCAAATCTATAGGCTTTGATGTCATTTCCGCTATTGTTTGCATTCCCTTCTTTCCTTTGAACCACTTTGGCCTCATTTGATGTAACCGCCAACATTTGTCCTCATCACTATGTCCTCTCTTTCTTGCAATGTTTGCAAGAGAGTTTCTCTTCCTTCTTTGACACTTGTTTGCATTCTTTGCATTACCATGCCTTTTCCTCTTATCATCTTCTTTGAAAATGACGATTCCCCCGACATACCTGCTTTCCCTCGGGCTTCAATATATGTAGCTTGGAAATCGTGAAACCTCATCAAGGTTAGTGGGTCCAAACATTGAAACAGTGTTTCTAATATGTGCAATCCACCTATATACTTCTATAGGAGGTTTTGTGTTTGCAAAGGAATGTCTAACATTAATGCCATTTTCCTAACCATCGTAAGATATTCCTGAACCGATTGTCCTTTTCTTAGCTTTAAAGATCATACCAATGATTGCTTTTTCTTATAACCCAAAGGATAAAATTGTTTCAACGTGCACAACCTTCCATGATGGAAATACTTTACCCACATCTTGTTTTCCTTTCGTGCCTTTGCTTTGCCACCGATTAGAGTTGTACCGCAGAAGTCTCAAAGATGCCAATTTAATTCGTGTGTGGCTCTCCTCATCCTTGATTTGTTGAACGCTGCAGTATACCTCCATTTGTCCGATCCAGTTATCAAGCTCAAGATTGACCTCACCTCATCACACATGTTCCCTTAAATTTTACATCAAGTTTCAACAATGGCATTTCCTTAATATGTTTATGCTTATGTACATTTTTTTTCCTCATTAGATTTTGAACTTGAACTTCTGAAGAAGAAGGAGAAGAAGGAGGTGTTGATGGAGGTGAAGCGAGATGATTTGAGGATGGCCCTCTTCCTCTTCACTTTTGCCTTTAGAAGTATTACCTAAAACCGGTCGTGTCCGTTCCAAATAATATTCATACAAAACTCCGTCACCATCTCCGATATAGCATGGAATGTTTTCCGAAATCTTTCCTTTGGAGGGGAATTCCTTCACCGATGCCATCTTCTCTTTGAAAGAAGCTCTTCTTCTCAATCCAATTAATGGATTCTCTGCAACAAGCTCGCCTTTCCCACGATGTGCTTTTCCATGTTGCCAACTTCCAAATCCAAACATCAACTAAGCTCTGATACCATTTGATCCCGGGCGTGATATTTTTGGATCAAGTGGTTGAGTTTTAAACTTGCATAAATAATTTAACCATTTGAGAAAATTAATAAAAGAATGAGGAAAAGAAGAGGATTATATCAGTCAAATACACATATGCAAATCTGAAAACAATAATGAACAACAAACCATAAGAACGCAGGTTGATAACGGAGTTCGACACAATGTTTGCCTACCGCCTCCCGCCTTTTCCCTTGGGGAGGCTTTATTTCTGCTCGCGCTCAAAATTACAATTCAGCAATGCCAAAAGGCTACAGATCGATCCGGTCTTGTTCTCCCAGATCTCAAGAACCCAATGCAAGAAAAGGCACGCAAATCTGATGCTCCAAGTTCCCAGAAACGATCCGACAGCGCTTCCACCTCAAAGGCTTTCCTGCAACAAAATGACTTTGGCTTTGCTCTCCAACAGCATAACTCTGCAAAATGATCGGTCTCCTTGGCCTCAAATAGGCCTAGTTTATATAGGAATGGAGTTGGTTTCACATCCCCAACTTCCTCCAAGAATCTGACCTCAAAAGCCCAATATCCCCCAAAATGGAGAAAATCCGGGCCAAAATTAGGCCTTGTTACAACAAAATAACCAAAAAACTTTATTATAAACCCACTTTGGCATATTTTATGGCCTTTAGCCCCAAATCCTGGGCACGGCCCCCCTTTTCTCGGTCATATGGGTATTTAGCTTCAAAATACGGGCCCTTATTCCACGCACTTTCCCTGGTCATGTGGCAGGTTAATAGGTCCGAGGGCTTATCCTCCCGCGCAGTTTGTGGTTAGTTCCGGGTCACGTGGCTGGTCCATCGGACCATGGGCCAAATATTATTAACACCCCGTGCTATCCGTTATAACAAAACCCCACGCGAGTGCCGCGCTCCTGGTCACGGTGGTAAGGTTATGTGGTGTTGAGGGCTGGGGCGGGGCCCCGGCCCCTTTTGCCGCCATTCGAAACTTCATTCCAACTTAAATATATTGTTTGTCGTTTGATTAACCAAGTTCTACCGGCGGTGCCGTGGTTAGCCCGTGTGTGCCGGTCCTTTGCATTCTCCGACATCCCGTGTTCGAATCCCGGCGATAACCAAAATTTTACATTGCAAACAACGAAATAATAATGGGGTGCCACGGTAGTTCCTCGAAAGTGGGCCACGTGGCAGCCTTCCTTTCCAATGAGAACATGCCACGTGTCACCGATTGGCTCCATGTGTGTGCCGCCACGGCCAACTTTTGTCGTATCGCCTGCCACCGGCCATGTCCCGCCAGTATCGTCCAAATACCGTCGGGCTGCCGCCTTCCACGCCACCATAAAGCCGACGTCAATAGTACATGTGTCACCAGAGTGGTGACATCGTAATACATTTTACCGGGTCCAATCGCACTCGAAATGCCAAATCCAAGGTGACACGCGGGCGATCCTCGGTGACGCTTACCTGTCCTTCCGCATACCTGAAACGGTCAGACTGCATCAGCCACATCACCGCATGGACATGCTATCGCAAGACTGTGACGGCTTCCACCACGTGGCAAGCATCGGCCCTCTACGCGATCAAATTTTTGCCTCAGTTGACTTTCGGATAACGCATGATATCTTCCACGGCCCGCTAATATAAAAATTGTTATACCCACCGAATCGAAGATCGTAGACGGACGAATGGCAATGTTTCATCGTGATTCGGCACTTTCATTTGAGTCTTTTCAAGCCCTATCGCTCTCGATCTGCTGTGATCATTACATTTGGGAGAATATTTTCGCACACCCAACATATGTCTATTGGCATGTCACCTCGGGGAGATTTATATAGCTAGGATCCTTTATCATTTATGGAGATTGCATTTGGTGACGCTAGGGTTCATGGTACTGTGATTGATATAGCGCAGCCAAGATATTCTCACGGAATTGAAGGATCATTTATAGAGGGCGAAAAACCAACAAAAGGTCCAAGAAGACAAGCATGAGTTGATCAGACCTTTGAGGTTGGTGATTTATTCTACTTGAGGCTGCAACCATACAGGCAGGCTTCTATTAAAATAAGTGGAGCGGAGAAACTGCAATCATGTTTCTTTGGGCCCTATAGAGTTAGTAGGAAGATAGGGGTTGTAGTTTATGAGTTGGAGCTTCCACAGGTTATAAAAATTCACAACGCCTTCCATGTCTCGGCCTTAAGAAATCCCTCGCCAACATGTCGCCTATTGAGGAATTACCTCCCATGGGTGAGGAGGGAAAACTTGTTTTGATTCCAGAGGGGAGGTGTTAGAAGTCCGAGAAGAGGCTCCAAAACCGAAACATCAAGGAGTATATGATCAGGCGGAAGGATTTACCCATCGAGGACGCCACTCTTAGAGCACGCGGTTAGAAAAGGTGTTTGGAACCGGCCCGAGGATAAGTAATTTCCTGTGGGAGATCAGAATGTCCCCACCTCTTAGAGAGGGGATGAGGAGACTCAGGCTGGGTTTGGGCACCCCCACCAGGTCATGGGGTCTCCACATTGGAAGGGGGAAAGTCAAGAAAATTAAAAGTTATATTTTTGGGTTGACTTAAGAAAGGAAAAGGATAAAGGAGTAAAAGATAACCTCAACAGAAGAATAGAAGATTAACCCCGGAGTTAACCTAACTCAACAGAGAATTAGAAGGAAAAGTATAAGTAAGAGGCTGGGGTGCACCTATTACTCATTCTGGTTTTGGATTAGCATTTGCTATTGCTCTTGAGCATTCAGTTTGGGGGTTTTGCTGTACAAACCCTTGTGAGCAACTAAGTGGTGATATATCCACTCACCTTGTTCCGTAGCTTGGTCTTGGGGATGAAAGACTCCTCCACACCATTCTAGTCTCAGCCCATCTCCATATAGTGCTTCAGAAGGTAGCAAGTCGTACTGTTCTTGTGTTTCTAGCAAGGGTGCACCATCATCTGGAGGGAGGTTCGATCCAGCTTATCTTAAGGGCCTGGGGCCATTCTGATAGTTGGATTTTGTTTGCAGGGGCAGGAACATCTGTTTGAGGCTTTTATGGAGGGTTATCATCATTCTACATTTGTCTGCAAATTCGGACGTCTTGGAGCCATACGGGATGTCCTGTAATTTAGTAAAACTCAGATCTAGGGAGATCTGCTTGAGATCTGAGTCCGAAACTTCTCCCATGGGATTCTCATAGCCAGATCTATATTCTTGGAGGGTTTCAGAGCATTTGGAGGCCTCCTTCATTAGGTCCAAACCAACTAGGGTTTCAGTCATCCAGTGGGGCACCCCATTCAGTGGGAAATTCAGATCTACAGGGTTTGAGAGTGGATTTGGGAATTTGGACATCTGGGTTGTCCTAACAGTTTCCTGATCTATCATTCGACATATTTCTCGGGATGATTGGACACTTTTGGTAGCAGGGAAGAATTATTGAAGGCTTCAACATTCTAGCAGGACGTGGCACTTTCCAGCTTGCAGGTTGAGCATTAGTACGTCTCAGATCTACTTGATTCAGTCTTCATTGTATATATAGCCTTTGGAGGCTTATTTTGTATTGTCGGGAGCATTTTGTAGTAGCTCATATCTATTGCTTGTACGACCATCTGAGGTTTATGCTAGATCAGCCATCTATTGTATTGATCTTACATTGTTCATAATAAAAAGGTCAGATCTTTGTTTGTGCTTCTACATCTTGAATATATTGTGATCTCCATGTGTTGATGAATCTCGTATGCACTTAATAACTCAATAAATTAGTAGTAGTTAATAATTCCAAGAAAGAATTTGGCTTGGGATCATTACACCTGTAACCTCCACTATAATTTTTGCAGTGACCGGAATTCATATATCTCAGATCACGAAGATTCCTCTTTGCAATTTCTAAAAGAATGCTAGTGTGATATTCGTGTCATATCCTTGCAATCTGTTGGATTACTTTGTCCACCCCAGATGATGTAAAATTTCCCTTTCCTAGTTGGTTACCTGCAACAATGTGGGTTCTCGGCATACACTTCGGCCACCCATGTCTTCTGTGAGAAGATGAGGAAAAATATCGTTCCCTGCTACAGCTTAGTTCGACCAACCTTTGAAACAATATCACTAGAAATAAAAAATATCATAGAACAACAACTGTGTATAAAAATGTGAGTTTTCCCATCTATTGCAATCATTATGATCTATTGGTAAATGTGCAGAATATTTGCCCCTCATGAATGGAAAGGTCGACCTCAACCGTCGAAATGTGCAAGTGTAATTGATGCAGGAGCATCATACAAAGCCAAAGCACGCACCTAGCCAAAGGAACAACTGGATGTGCAGATGGAAAAAAGGGGCACATTTTTATGAAAATGTTTTAAATTTTGAAGTCTGAAGTATTAATGTAATAACTAGGAGAAGCGTACTTGCATTTATGTCTTGAATATATGAACAGATCTGGAGGAATTTCTCTCATCTGTAGAATGTAATACACATTTAAGACAGTTAAATGTAAAGTAGGTAGATATGAATGTTAGATTAGACAGTTTAGAAGTGTAGTAGGGAAAACAGATATAGACACCCTCAACCTTGTATCATTGTAACAGAGAAGATTATGATCATTCAGAAATCATAAGTTGTAGAGATGTAGTAGAGAGTTGTAGAGAAGAACCCATGTACAAGGTCACTTGAGTTAATATATGAAGCTTTGAATCAACTTTCATGGTGTTATGATGCTTACTGTTTACATTTGTTGAATGGTATGTTTACAGTTGATTTGTTTCTCTGTTATGCATTTGTTTCAATTCTGCATTATGTGTATAATTTCATGGTGAATATATGAAGTCTGAGAGAGGAGAAGAATGAGTTTCAATTGTTTCTCTTCCTGAGAATTCCTGCAAGGAGTGCAGTGAATGTTCACAAGGTGTGTGTTGACAAAGGTCTGATTTTTATCTCAGAAAGCTTAGGAGAGATATCGTTGTTTCTCATACTCGCAAAAGTGCAAGTGAAGCACAGAGCTGTGCAAGGTGTGTGCAGGCTGGTTGAGGTCTTAGAATTTATCAACTAAGGAGAAGGTTAAAGGACTACTATTACAAAGAGTGCGCAGGGTCGAAGACTCAAATAACCAGAAGTTATTTGAAAGTTTGATGCAAGGAGTGCGAGCAGGAACCCTTTTGGAAGGCTTGAGTTTGCAAGTGAAATCTCAGAAGAGATAACTCCTTTGAAGTGTTCAAAGGGATATGGAGATTGAAACCGTCGTATAGAAGTTAAGTTCAGGAGGGAGAACATTCAGTCGTTAGGAAAAGGTCATTGAAGTGTGAATCGAACGGTCATAATTCCCTGTGGAGAGCTCTTGAAATCGCGAGGAGCCTTCATGAAGGAAGTGCGAAGTTGTGAGAGTCATTGGATTTTGAAGAGTTGCAAGGTGGTTAGAGAATGGTGAAATCCATCACCTAGGATGTGAGGGTCAATATGAGTCATTGATTCATTTCAACCCATGTTGTTGGATCATTTCACAAACTTAGGGGTTGAAAGAATTGGATTTTGATTGCAGAAGTCACGAAGTGCCGAGTGTCGAGCGCTTGTGCGAACAACGTGACACACCCGATAGGTGGGGCTGTGTAGTTGGCAGGTGGTGTAACATCAGGTGCCCAGGGAAAATATAAGCGGTGACAGGTGGAGGACACACGTCTCCTAGAAAGGAGTCAACCATTGTTGACTTATCGCATCTCGGGGATTCACAAAGGAGGAGCACGAGGACTCAACACTCCAACTAGTGAAGTTGCGAGTTGCGAGGGGTGCTAGAGTTAGGCCCTAACCAATGGTCATTGGTAGAGGCGCTAGAAAAGAAGGGGCCATACCTGTATCACACTCTCAGGTATCGGGGGTTTGGAGTCAAGGGTCTTCAATTCACAAACTTGTGAGATCACGAGTCACAAAAGGTGCTTGTGCTAAGGCCCAGATTGTGGTCATGTGGAAGCAAAGACTCACACCTAGTGCACATGGTGCAGGTGGAGTTTTCGTGAAGGACCTATGGATCAGATTCATTGAAGGTTTTCAGCAAGGAACCAAAGGAGTCACTTCATCCCGAGGAGAATTCGGAATGATCCTGTGTGGATCTCGAACAAAGGGTCGGGGGTCTGCATCAGAGTGGTATCAAAGTCCCAAAAAAATTATTTTCTTTATATAGCAGAGAGAAAGGAGGAAATTTGATAGCCATGCCGCCAAGAAGAAGAGATAGGCCAATGCCTGATCCAACACTAGAAAGAGAAATACGCGAATTACATGCTAGTCTTGATGCTATGGAGACATCACAAAGGCGCACAGTTGATGCTGGGGATATCAGCAAGGATGAAAGTGAAAATGAAGCTGGAAACGAAGGAGAAGAAGTTGCAAAAGAATGCCTATTCAGGGTTGTTGCAAGGATAGGTGCTAGAGAAAAAATGGACATTCCAGTGTATGAAGGAAACTTGGATGTTGAATAACTTCTAGACTGGATTAGAGCTCTAGACAAATACTTTGACTACGAGGATGTTGAGGAAGACAAGAAAGTCAAACATGCCATTACTAGACTTAAAGGGCATGCAACACTATGGTGGGATGAATTGCAGGCTGACAGACACTGGAAGGGCAAGCAGAAAATCAAAAGCTAGGATAGAATGGTTGCAAAGATGAAAGCCAAATTTATACCCAAGGATTATCAAATCACTCTGTTTCGAAGGATGCAGAATTTGAGACAGAAGCTGATGTCGGTGAAGGAATACACTGAAGAATTCTACAGGATAAACATCAGAGAAGGTCATCGGGAAAGCGATGATGAAAAGGTTGCCAGGTACATGAATGGTCTACGATATGACAATCAATATGAGATGAGCATGATGACCATTCTAAATGTGGAAGATTATTATTAGATAGCTATGAAATCTTAACAGAAGATGAGCTGAAAGCAAGGTCAAAGAGACTGAGGTAGAATTCAAGCCAGAGGAAAAATAATTGCCCAAGACAAGATTCAGAGACCTAAGGAAGAGGGAAAGAAACATCAAACTCAACCTGAAAGAGGAGGAAGCTCACAAGGAAGGCAATATGATAATAGGAATACTTTTCCTCGAGAAAGAGGAAGAGGAAGAGGCAGAGGAGGTGAAGTGAAATGCTTTGTCTGTGGAAAAATTGGACATAAATCCTATGAGTTTCTAGATAAGAAGAAAGATAGTGGTGAAACTCACATTGTTGAAGCTCAAGGATGGAATGTTGAGGCAGAAGACACCGAGAGAAGAAGATCCTGAATGATGAGGAAAGTTCTCTTGAAGCCAGAGAAGGAGGCAGAGAACCCAGCCCAAAGAAACATTATGTTTCAGAGTGCTTGCAAAACCAAAGACAGGGTATGCAAGGTCATAGTGGACAGTGGTATCATATACAATCTCGTATCTACAGAGATGGTAGAAAAGATGGAGCTGGAGACTGTTGTACATCCAATCCCATACAGAGTTTCGTGGATACAAAAAGGACATCAGGTAAATGTCACTAAACAATGTTTAGTTGAATTTAAAATAGGAGGATATAAAGATGAAATATTATGTGATGTCATTCCCATGGATGTTTGTCATCTATTGCTGGGTAGACCATGGCAATATGACAGAAATGTAGTTCATGATGGGAGAAAGAACACATACACCATGGAGAAAAATGGTAGGATGCACATGTTGCTGCCAATTAAGGATAAAGAGGTGAAAACAGAGATGAGCAACACTGTACTTCTCATGAGTGGGAAGGAACTTCTTAATGAGGTTAAGAAGAAGGAAGACACGCAATTTATTGTGGTCAGGAAGCCCAAATTTGTTTTGACCAGTACGAGAATAGATGATTTACTAGAAGAAATCCAGGAGTTGTTGGGAGAGTTTGTTGATATAGTAGTGGATGAACTACCTTGTTCATTTCCACCTATCAGGAGTATAAGTCATCATATCGATCTTATACCTAGAGCCAGCTTACCGAACAAAGCATCACATAGGTTGACGCCACAAGAAAATGAAGAAGTTAAGAGACAGGTCCAGAACTTAATGGACAAAGGATTGATTCGAGAAAGCTTGATTCCATGCGTTGTTCATACAGTGCTCAGCCCAAAGAAAGATGGAGGCTGGAGAATGTGTACAAACTCAAGGATGGACAAAGGATTGATTCGAGAAAGCTTGAGTCCATGCGTTGTTCCGATAGTGCTCATCCCAAAGAAATATGGAGGTTGGAGAATGTGTATAGACTCAAGGGAGATCAATAATATTACCATCAGATATAGATTTCCATTGCCAAGGATGGACGACTTGATGGATTTCTTGAGTGGAGAAAGATTTTTTTTAAAGATTGATTTGAAAAGCGGATACCATCAGATTCGGATGAGAGAAGGTGATGAATGGACGACAAAATTCAAGATGAATGAGGGGCTATATGAATGTCTTGTCATGCCATTTGGCTTAACGAATGCACCCAGTACTTTCATAAGGTTGATGAATGAAGTCCTAAAGGATTTCATTGGGAAATTCATCATTGTATATCTTGATGATATATTAATTTTCAGCAAGACGGAAGCAAAAAACTTAAAGCATTTAGTTGCAATAATGAGGAAATCACAGCAAGAGAAATTGTTGATTAATATGAAGAAATCGTCATTTATGAGGACATAACTCATTTATTTGGGTTTTGTTATCTCTGCAAATGAATTAAAAATGGATCTAGAAAAGATAAAGGCAATTAAGAATTGGCCATCACCGAAGAGCCTGTTTGAAGCTCGAAGCTTCCATGGTTTGGCTAGATTCTACAGGAAATTCATCCGAAACTTCAGTGGAATTAGTGCGCCGATGATGGATACAGTGAAGAAAAGACATAAATATTTTCACTGGACAGAGGCAATGGAGAAGAGTTTCAATCTACTGAAGAAGAAGATCACTGAGCAACCAATTCTGGTTTTGCCGGATTTTAGCAAGACATTCCAAGTTAGGTGTGATGCAAGTGGATTTGCAATTGGAGCGGTCTTGAGACAAGACGACAGGCCAGTCGCATATTTTAGTGAAAAACTGAATGAATCGAATATTAAGTACTCCACATATGACAAAGAATTCTATGCAGTCATACAAGCGCTGAAGAAATGGAGACACTATTTGGTTCCCAAGGAGTTTGTTTTGTACAACGATAATCATGCTTTGCAATTTGTGACTCAACAGGAGAAGTTGAACCAAAAGCATGCTAAATGGGTTGAATACATGCAAAATTTTACTTTTGTGATTAAGCATATTTCTAGAACTGCTAACAAATTTGTTGATGCTTTGAGCAGGAAATGTTTGCTTATGTAGGAATTCAGAGTCAAGACTTTAGGTTTTGATAACCTTAAAGAAATATATAGGGATGATCCAGATTTTAAGGAGGCATATGAGGCATCTGAGAATCCAATTCTCAGAGACAGAAGCCAATGGACTGAATACATGATCCAGGATGGATTATTGTTAAGGGGGAATCAACTATGTATTCCTAAATGCTCCATGAGGGAGAATATACTGAAGGAAAAACACAGTGGAGGATTGGCCAAACATTTCGGTCATGACAAGACATTCTCAAAGCTAAATGGGTCATATTTTTGGCCAGAAATGAGGACAGATGTCAAGAAATTTGTGGACAGGTGCAGAATTTGTCAGCACACGAAGAGAAAAAGGTAGAATACAAGGTTATACCAACCATTTCCCATACCTGAAGGGCCATGGGACGCAGCGAGCATGGATTTTATATTGGGACTGCCAAGGACACAAAGAGGATTTGATTCAATCTTTGTGGTAGTTAACATATTTTCAAAGATGGCACATTTCATACCATGCCAGAAAACCAATGATGCAACTCATATTGCGAACCTATTTTTCAAGGAAGTTGTCAGACTTCACGGCTTGCCAAGGAGTATCGTTTCTGATCAAGTTACCAATTTCGTAGGACATTTCTGGAGGACCTTATGGAAGAAGATGGGGACAAGTTTTTCTTTTAGCTCAGGGTATCATCCTCAGATGGATGGACAGACAGAGGTTGTAAATATGAGCTTGGGATATTTGTTAAGAATATTAGTGTCTAAACACCACAGTCAATGGGATCACATTCTGCCACAGGTGGAATTTGCTTACAATGTTTCACTCAATAGAAGCACAGGGCAGAGTCCATTCCAAATTGTATATGGAATAAAACCAAGGGGAGTTTCTGAATTGAAAGATTCAGAACAAGCTGAATTTAGAAGTGCTAGTGCAGAGGACTTTGCAGAAGGAATGAAAGAGCTTCACCGCTGAATCAAGGAGCGATTGTAGAGTTCAATTCAAGAATACAAGCGTAGAGAAGATCAACACAGGTGAGAACTTCAATTTAAAGTTGGTGATCTGATTCTTGCACATCTGAGGAAGGAGAGGTTCCCAAGGGGAACGTATAATAAGCTGAAGATGAAAAATATTGGACCATGCAAGGTCATCAGGAAATTTGGGGCAAACACATATGAGATTGAATTACCCAATGGGGTTGGAATCTCACTGATATTCAATGTCATGGATTTGTACCCTTACAGAGCTGAAGAAGCAGGAGCAGAGGATGAGTAGAAATAAATTCGATGGACAAAACAAATTCCTGTAGCTGAAAATCCGCAAATGGAAAGCATAATTGGCAAGAGGATTGGCAAAAAGACCAGGAGAAAGGAGTATTTTGAATACTTGGTCAAGTGGAAGGGACATCCAGTTGAAGATGCCAGTTGGGAGGATGAAGAAGAGATTCAAAAGTATGGATAGACCATGCAATAGCTCATGAATAGGAGTTCATGAAAATTTTCAAGCGAGGGAGTATGATGCAGGAGCATCGTACAAAACCAAAGCACGTGCCTAGCCAAAGGAATAGTTGGACACACAAATGGAAAAAAGGGGCACATTTTTAGGAAAACGTTTTAAATTTTGAAGTCTGAAGCATTAATGTAATAACTAGGAGAAGCATACTTTTATTTGTGTCTTGAAGATATGAATAGATCTGGAGGAATTACTCTCATCTGTAGAATGTAATAGGCATTTAAGTCAGTTAAATATAAAGTAGGTAGATATGAATGTTAGATTAGACAGTTTAGAAGCGTAGGAGGGAAAATGGATATAGACACCCTCACCCTTGTATCATTGTAACAGAGAAGATTATGATCATTCAGAATTCATAAGTTGTAGAGATGTAGCAGAGAGTTGTAGAGAAAAACCCATGTACATGAGCACTTGAGTTAATATATGAAGCTTTGACTCAACTTTCATGGTGTTATGATGCTTACTGTTTACATTTGTTGAATGGTATGTTTACAACTGATTTGTTTTTCTGTTATGCATTTGTTTCAATGCTACATTATGTGTATGATTTCATGGTGAATGTATGAAGTTTGAGAGAGGAGAAGAATGAGTTTCAATTGTTTCTCTTCCTGAGAATTCCTACAAGGAGTGCAGTGAATGTCCACAAGGTGTGTGTTGACGAAGGTCTGAGTTTTATGTCAGAAAGCTCATGAGATATATTGTTGTTTCTCATACTCGCAGAAGTGCAGGTTAAGCACAAAGCTGTGCAAGGTGTGCACACGCTGGTTGAGGTCTTAAAATTTATCAACTAAGGAGAAGGTTGAAGGACTACTATTACAAAGAGTGTGCAGGGTCAAAGACTCAAATAACCAGAAGTTATTTGAAAGTTTTTTGCAAGGAGTGCGAGCAGGAACCCTTTTGGAAGGCTTGAGTTTGCAAGTGAAAGATCAGAAGAGATAACACCTTTGAAGTGTTCAAAGGGAGACGGAGATTGAAACCATCATATAGAAGTTAAGTTCAGGAGGGAGAACATTCAGTCGTTAGGTAAAGGTCATTGAAGTGTGAATCGGACTGTCATAATTCCCCGTGGAGAGCTCATGAAATCGCTAGGAGCCTTTGTGAAGGAAGTGTGAAGTTGCAAGAGTCATTGGATTTGGAAGAGTTGCAAGGTGGTTATAGACCAGTGAAATCCATCACCCAGGATCTGAGGGTCAATATGAGTCGTTGATTCATTTCAAACCATGTCGTTGGATCATTTCGTGAACTTGGGGGTTGAAAGAATTGGATTTCGACTGTAGAAGTCACGAAGTACCAAGTGCTGAGGGCTCGTGCAAACAATGTGGCACACCCAAATGGTGGGGCTGCGTAGTTGATAGGTGGTGTAACATCAAGCGCCCAGGGAAAAGTGGAAGTGATGGCAGGTGGAGGACACACGTCACCTAGGAAGGAGTCAACCATTGTTGACTTATCACATATCGGGGATTTGCGAAGGATGAGCATGAGGACTCAACACTCCAACTCGTGAAGTTGTGAGTTGCGAGGGGTGCTAGAGTTAGGCCCTAACCAGTGGTCATTGGTAGAGGAACTAGCAAGGAAGGGGCCATGCCCGTATCGCACTCTCAGGTATCGGGGGCTTGGAGTCAAGGGTCTTCAATTCAAAAACTCGCGAGATCATGAGTCATGAAAGGCACTTGCGCTAAGGCCCGGATTGTGGTTGTGTGGAGGAGAAGACTCACACCTAGTGCACGTGGTGCAGGTGGAGTTTTCGTGAAGTACCTGTGGATCGGATTCGTTGAAGGTTTTCAGGAAGGAACCAAAGAAGCCGCTTCGGCCCGAGGAGAATTCAGAACGATCCTGTGCGGATCTCAGACAGAGGGTCGGGGTTCTGTGTCAGTAATCATGGCAGGTTGTTCAAGTGAGGGGTGATTAATACGCCACCGCTGCCGCCAGGAGACCAAGCATTAATAACCTTCAAAATCACTTTAACGGTAATCATGAACAATAATCACTTTTGTGTGGGAAATTCAAATTGACAGGCCTATGTTCAAAATGTTTAAGAAAAATGATTTCGAATAATTTAAATTTGTTCACATGTTTTTAGAAATATTCCACATGTCATAATGTTGTTACTTTCCCTTATTATTCGATATAATTGGAATGATAGCCTTGTTATTAGGAAAGGAAATATAGGAACATGAAAAAAAACTTGGTGTATTTAAGGTAAAATTCAATACAACAGGCAGAGCCACTATTTCCAGTAGGCATCCATAGCCTCGACAAGGTTTCCTTTTAACCCATAGATGAGCTCGTATCCTTAATAAATAGTTTGAATCATCTTTTCCCAAAAATACCACTATCCTTGTTTGGTATACAGATAATGATAATTCCACTCACTAGATCGTAACATAAGTGAACAATTCATCTCATGATGAGACCTCTTGTCCTTTGACGAAAAAAAATGCCAAAGGCCATTTCCCTGGTGTGGTAGCCATAGTGGGAATTTCACTTATGTTATTATCTGATGATCGTGGTAGGTTGGCTCATGATGAGACCCCCTATCCTTTGTGGGAGAATTTTATTACTTTACTTATATTTATTATATATCTATATCTATATCTATATCTATCTATCTATCTATCTATCTATCTATCTATCTATCTATCTATCTATCTATCT
>SNQJ01S0017909.1:137895-151716 GCA_010110895.2 Picea sitchensis | reverse complement strand
CAACCATGAGGATCCACATGACGTGCCACATACCACCAAAAACAACATGATGTATACTATCCATTCATGGGTTTTGTATATGCATGTGAATTTCCCTTCATGTCCAAATACCTTTATCAATCTTGTGTTCCAAAACCCATGTCTACGGTTGACATCAATGACAACAACCAATCTTCCAACACTATCAATAATCACCATGCTGACACTTTTTCTTTTATACTTCGCTAACCTTTTGATGAAATCCATGGAAACCCCCTCTGAGCGTTGACTTGGGATAGCTAATGGTTGTAAAAGACGTGGGGTATTAATTGTTTCCACCTTATTTATTTGGAAAATCAAACATTCTGCCACAAACCTTTGAACATCAGTTTTAGGGCCATCCCAAAAAAAATCCTTTTTGACCCTATGGTAGGTTTTCAAAAATCCTGAGTGCCCTCCTACCAGAGAGGTGTGCAATTCCAATAGTACCTTTTGTTTTAGTTGGGAGTTCTTACATAAATAAAAGTGATATTTTTACCATAGTGAATCATTTTTCCATGTAAATATATATGATGCACTGGAATCCTGTTGCAATCTTTGAATGAGAGTCCACATGTTTTTGTCATTCTTCCATTCATCCCTCGTTTCTATTATCCAATCGGGTTGGATGATAGATATAGCATAGAGAAAGGCCTCAACATCTTCATCCTTTCTTGAGAGTGCATTTGCCAGAACATTTTGCTACCCTTTTTTATGGATGATTTCAAAATCATAACCCAACATCTTGGTCACCCATTTTTGTTGTTCTTATGAAGATAGTCTTTGTTCCAAGAAGTATTTAAGACTATCATGATCTATTTTGACCTTGAAGTGCCTACATATTAGGTAAGGGTGCCATTTCGTCAATGCATGTAGTATTTCCATCATTTCCTTCCCATAAATGGGTTTGTGTAAGTCCTTTCCCTTGAGTAGTTGACTTTCAAAAGCAAGGGGCCTTCCTTCTTGCATTAGAACAACACCAATGCCATTTCCCAAGGCATCACATTCCATAATAAAGGTTTTTTTGAAGTTTGGTGTGGTCAAGACAGGAGCTTTGCACATCGCCTCTTTAATTTGTTCAAAATCTCAAGTTGTCTCTGAAGTCCATGAAAATGCATCCCTCCTAGTTAATGTCGTTAAAGGTGATGCTATTCTTCCATAGTTCCGAACAAACTTGTGGTAGTAACCTGTCAAACCCAAAAATCCTCTAAGATTCTTCAATGTTTTGGGAATTGGCCTATCCATCATGGCCCTAATAATGTTAGGGTCTATGTTGACACCTTCATGAGATATAATATGACACAAATATTCTACCTCCTTCACCTCAAAGAAACATTTGGATGGTTTGGCATATTTTTTTTGCTCCTTTAGTAGTTGTAGCACCTTGTCAACATGTCACACATGATCCTCATAAGACTTGCTATAGATTAGTATATCATAAAAAAAAATAACACAAATTTTCGAAGGAAGGCCTTGAAAATGGAATTCATCAACCCTTGGAATGTGGAAGGTGCATTTGTAAGGCCAAAAGACATGACCAAATATTCATAATGGCCTTCATGAGTTCAGAAAAAAAAATTTGGGATATCTTCTTCCTTCATTCTAATATGATGATACCCTGAACAAAGATCCAACTTTGTGAAATATATTTCTCCATGTAGTTCATCTAACAATTCATCAATGATGGAAATGGGAAACTTATCTTTAATAGTAATCATGTCGATATCTCTATAATCTGGACACATACACCATGGGCCCTCTTTCTTGAGTACCATTACCACCATTTTAGAGTAATAACTTTGGATAGGTCTAATAATGTCAGCCTCTAACATTTCTTCAACCATATTCTCAATTTCACTCTTTTGGGCATAAGAGTATATGTAAGGCCTGATGTTAGGAGGAACACTCCCAGGAACTAAGTGAATAGTATGATAATTATTTCAAGTGGGTGGAAGACCTTTGGGAATATCCTCAAATACTTTGGAATGCTTATCAATGATCCCTTGGAGATCTAGGGGAATAAATGGATTATATGTTTGCACATCTAGTGAGCATAGTTGTACAATTACACCTTGATGCCCCTTTTTCAATAATTTTTTCATGCCATTAGATCTTATCACCTTACTAGGTTTCCCTGTGATACCCCTTAACTCAATTTATTTTCCTTCAATAAAATTTTCATGAAAATTTCTTGAAAATTAAAATCCATTATTCCTAATGATTATAACCATTGGACTCCTAGTACGGCATCAGCACCACCCATGGGAATAGAAATCATTGGACTATTCATTACATATTCCCCCATAGTAAGATTGGCCTTATTTCATTTTCCTGAGCAATTGATAGTTCCTCCATCTGCAATCATTACTTGAACCTCTAGCACTGGATATATAAAGTAATTGAGAGATTTGGCTAATTTTTAGTGAATGAAATTATGAGTACTACCATAATCAATTAGGACTATTACCTTTTTCTTTTTGATATATCCTTCAATCTTGAGGGTTTGAGGAGTTTTAATTCCAGCCAATGCATAACATGATATTGTGGGATTCAACTCTTCAGAAGAAATCTCTTCTATGTTTTCATCTTGAGATGGTTCTTGTTCTTGTTCTTGTTCTTGTTCCTTTTCACAATATATGTAGAATAATTTCTTCTCACCACACTTATGTCCCTTACTATACTTTTTGTCACAATTAAAGCATAAACCTTTTTCTTTTCTTTCCTCCAATTGTGGAGGTGTCAACCTTGTAGGTTGAGGTGTTTTAGAAGAAGGAACATTATTCTCTTGATAGATGTTAGGATTGGCCCTTCTAGTATCCATAGCCATATTTTTACTTCCAACATTTCTCACCACCCTGAATGCATTCTCCAATGATTTGGGTTCCCAAAGGTGAACCTCATGTTGAATGTTATCCTTTAAATTTCCTATGAATACATCAATCAAGTGCTCATCTAGAATATTTGTTACCTTTATATTCAATCTTTGGATGTTCTCAAGGTGCTCTGCAACTGAACCCTTTTGCTTGATATTTATCAATTGGCTAAAGAATGTATTTCTCCATGTATCCTCATAGTGTGTTATCATTTCTTCCATGAAAATTGTCCAAGTGACAATTGATTTGCAAGAACAAATCCATCAATACCACACAAATTCATTAGGTTCTAAATATAAAGAAGCAATCTATACTTTTTTTCATTTGGCACATCATGTAGATCAAATAATTGCTCCATCTAAAGTATCCATGTGATTGGGTCCTTGCCATCAAACTTCCTTATATTCATCTTAGGAAAGTGGTTGGTCTTCAACCCAAAGTTGGAGTTTCTCAATTCTTGATTCATTTTCCTTGTGTCCTTGTCATGAATTTCATGGGATACATTTTCAGTTTCAAGTGTCCTCTCTATTAGAAAATTTCTCAATCCTTCCATGATATCCCTTTTTAAACCATCCATCCTAGCATCCATTATTTCCTCCAACTTAGCTTCAGTTGAATCCATCATCCCTTGTATTTAATCTTGTGTTACTGTCTTCTTTTGTAAATCATTTATGTCCCTGTGCATTTCTTCACCTTCATCAAGATTCCAAGTAGGACTGTCTGGAGGCTTATTTGGTGTACAAGTTCCCTTTTTTGGTCTCATGTTGGCCAAGTATCACTTATAAACCTTGATTTCAGGTGGTTTTTCTAGATGATTTGTATTCGACTGTATCTCCAAAATTTTGGCCCTTTTGGGTCTGAAAAAATTATTTTTGTAGTTCTCTAATACATCTTCTCTGGAGTTCCATAGGTCTAATCAAAATTGGATGTGCCAAGTGGAAGTTATAGTAACTTCTCCACACCTTGCTGATTTTTGTCCCTTCCAGGAGAGCATACTTGTAAAGCGTGCCACGATCACAATATATGATATTTGATTCTGAAACTTGTACCAGAAATACTACAGATTGTCCACTATTGAATGAAATTGGTCTGAATTAGTTTTTATACTCACTGAAGAATATATCATTTTTTTACCCGGAAGACATGTTTGAGACTAGTTAATATGACTAGTTAGATACCCTATCTTGCACAGTGTGTATCTACAAATGTAGGATGACCCAGAAGCTGAAATTTTTATCACATATACCTTGATAATTCATATGAATAGCCTCTAGGTTTTAGGGTCTGAAACATTACAGAAAATTTTTATAGAAAAAATTATGCGATGATTAAATTCAGGATGATTCCAGAACCCTATCTTACAAAAGCTATATCTCCTAAAATATAAGGCCTCAGGAGCTGAAATTTGAACCCCACATACCTTTATCCGTATAATAAATATATTCCATGGGGTTCCTTCTGGAAGGTTGTAGAAAAAATGTTATAGGGAAAATTCCAAGGTGTCTCAGATGTAGCAACGAAACCCCGAGACCTTGAGCTCTGATACCAAATGTTAAGAACCAAATATCAAAATAGCATAAAAAAACCTCTAAATAAGTACTCAAAACCTTGAAAAAGAGACAATTTCATATAATAAACCTCTTCAAGATAGAAAACTCCTTATACACCACATAAATTTCCGAATACAAAATGATTCCAAATGAAAAGGTATCCTTGGTATATATAGGAGACTAGGAGGTACAATTACAACTAATGGACCCAAGGTGACATAAATAAAATAACATTACTAATGTAATATTACCTAATTAAGGGGTAATGTGCCACTATTTAGGGCTTAACATCCTCCTTCCACTACCATGATTTTTGCATGGGCCTCCTCATGGTGGTAGTGGAGCCTCATGAGAAGGATGAAACTGTGCATAAGTAGATGTAGATGGTTGTAGTAGAAGTGAAGATGAAGATCCTAGTGTTATACCTGGAGTCCTAGACATGGGAACCATGGAAGTGTATGGGGGTGGCATCTCAACATGATCATCATCATCCAAAAGAGCATTCTCCAATTTCTCTAAAACCAATACTCCATCCTCAAAATTATCTTCCTCTGGATTGTTGTCCCAACACTTCAAGTTTTTATCCATCTTCGCCTCCTCACAGTAATGGGACAACAATTGCAAGTTGTAATGAAAATAAACCAAACTCTATGATTGGTTTACATTCACCCTGTTTCTTTTGACAATATGGATGAAACTGTAGGTGTTCTAACACCTATTTGCAAAAGAAGTGTTCACCACCTGTGAAAGCACCTGTGTTTCCAAACATTGCAGCTGTGGGGAAACACCACAATGCATGTTCCACCACTTGAGAGAATTCAAATTCCCTCGATCTCTAATTGCAAGGTTTGTCCCAAAGGCACCATGGCTAAGGATGTAATGGCTCAATTGTCTCTGTATGGTGTCACACTCATACTCATTTGGACCATTTTTTCTAATGCTATCATATAACCATTTGAACCTCTAGATCTTGGTGTGGTTTTTTCTTGGACGCATCACCAAGTGATGGTGATGAAAGCCATGATACGCGATAGTATTTAGGTGTTATCACATATGCTAAGACATGTAGTGGAATATTTAGCATTTCCCACTATTTTTCCACCTCTACACAAATATGATTATATAGATTGACATTTCTAGGCTCAACAATATCTTTAATATGCCACAACATGCTATCCATTTTCTCATACACCTCCCCAATGATTGGACAATCTGAATCTGCAAACTTGATCATGTTATAAATTGGCTTGGTGAATTACAACACATACTGAACTTGTTGTTGAGTTGAGAAAAAGGTACAAATATCCTCCTTATTCCCATGGTTTATGATATAATCTTGATTGAATTTTATATTAATTAGAAATAATTAGGATAGAAAATGATTAAAAAGTCTTATCAAAATATCATTAAGTGATATTAGATCAATTCGAAAATTCGGTTGGAATTGTTTGATTTTATTGCAGGAATGGATAAATATTGTTAAACTCAAGATAGCTAAGGAGATTTTGAAGATGCACAAACTATTGGAGGTTGAAGAAATTAGGCGCAAAAATGGTTTTGAGGAAGACTGATTCTCTACTTTGTAATATTTTAAATAGTAAAAGCAATCCTGAGGATCTCTTGATCCTCAGTATAGCTTAATTTACCCATATCATTGTAATATATAGAGGGTAATGAACCATTGAGATATAGCTAATAAATTTATCCAAGCATTGAATATCTGAATTGCTCTGTACAAGAAGTCTTTTGTAAATGTTGTACCAGTTATGGAGTTAATAGAATATTTGAGCATTTTTACCATTTTTGCATATTGAGTTTCTAGCAGTAGTGCTTCCGAAGACCGAGGGTCAATTCTGAAGGAGTTATTGTCTCAATTTGTAATTGTATCGATTTGATTTCAGTTGTGTGATTTAAATCTCTTTTGCAATAGCTAAGATAAATGCATGAATGTGTTGATTTTTTTATAGATTAGTTATGTTGTTCGATTACAAAAGATAAATGCTCCATTTGAATATTATCGATTGTTGCTCCAGTTTCCATCACTATAGTTTATTGCTTGACAATTCCTCTCATTTTTACATGCGTTGTCCCTTTATTAGATTTACAATTGTTTTTCCTTTCGCTTAAATTTCACATTTGCTGTTCCTTCTCAATTTACAGTACTTAGTTGTTTCTTTCCAGTAGATTAAATAGTCATTGGTAGATCGGTTCATTAAGCATTTTCATAGATTCAATTACTGTTTCTTAGTTAGATAAATTCAACAATTTAGTTAATGACTTTGATTTACAGCATGTTATAGATTAGAATATAATTATTTTGAGTAAAGATCTTAGTTTCAGAGTCTTAATGAATGTGTGAGGAAGTTGATTATTGATAAACTCAGATTTTCTTTGACTACATGATTTAGCCTCTACAACTATCTACATAGACTTTGTTGATATTCTTGAAATAAAATATGAATCCACGGTTGATAAATTAATTTTAAACAAAGTTTGTTTTAGGACATCTTCAAAGCCCAACATTTTGGCGCCGCTGTCGAGGAGAATTTTAAAGATAGCATAGATTGTGTCTTTAGAGGATGAGGTATTGAAAATGGAAGGTAAGAACCTACGTAGGCAATAAATAAAATGATTATTCCAGCACCTGCCTTCAACTAATGCATAGAGGTCATATAGGTACTTAGAATTTTGTGTGGAGTGTGTATTACTAAGAAGAAAGAACCTGAAAAACCAAAACCCCCACCAAAAACTACAAAAGCCAAGGGCCCAGTGCCCCCTGGAAGAAGAACTTTCATAGATGACATCATCTGAAAAGATGAATCTCAAGCCTTGGTTGGACCCCAAAATTTTTCTACCTGAATCCCTCAAGAAACCAATTCACCAATTGCATCCTATGCTAAGATTCATAGAAGAACTAAAGGGACTGGAAAAAAAATTCAAAATACAGATATTCAACCTCTCAGCCCTTTAGACGAGGGAAATTCTTGTAATATGGAAGAAGGAGAAGGGGAGACCAGTGGGATTTCTAAAGAAAACCAATCACCACCACTTGATATTGGATCTCCTGTGATTCTGATAGGAGAAGTTACACCTGAAATCCCAGATAGAGGGATCATGATCAAATACCCTAGGGGCCCAAGTAATCATTCACCCCAAATAGAACACCCAGGCCAAGAAATTCCTGAAGATTATTGGCATATTTTCGACCAAATGGCACAACCAAATCAACCACGATCCAGGACTTCCACTTTGGAATATCCTATAGTCAATCAAGTTGTTAATTCCCCCATGAAATCCATCCCGTTACAGAATATGCCAACCTTTCATGGATTAATCTCAAAGGATCATGATGCGTTCTTATTTGAATTTGATGTCATGCGTAGAGGTTATGACTACACCTCTGAACCCCATAAACTGAAGTTTTTCCCTTCCACTTTGAAAGGAGCAACATTGCATTGGTTTATGGGATTAGGAGGAGGAACCACAAATTCATGGGATGAAATGAAACAAACCTTCCTCACAAAATATCAGGATTATTGTAGAACCAGGGATCTAAAAGATTAAATCTTTCAGATGACTGCAAAAGAAAACGAGACATTAGAAGAATATGTTGAAATATTTCAATATAACTTGAAAATATCACCTTACGGCACACTACCAGGTGAGGTACTTAAAGCCACTTTGATAAAAGGAATGAAGGATGAATGGGTAGAAACATTGAATTTAATGGGGAAGGGTGATATCTATCAATAAAATTATGATAATATTATCCTATTGTGCGTCAGGTGATCACGTGGAAGTACATGGACCAGATCGGGAATGTGGGCTCCCCTCACTAGAAATAACAACATTACTAGCGAGGGTGTCACCTGAGCTGAAGTTGGTAATCTATTAGAGAATTTCAAAACTGAAATTTTGAGTACTCTGACTACACAATTGGATGTTTTTCATGCTAAACAGAAACAGACAGAAGAAAAATAGTCCTTGGCCATATTTTTCCACCGATGAAGAAAGAAACATGGTCAGAGGGAATGTCCTTTGGATGTGGTTCGGGTTTGTTCTATCTGTGCCAACGACCATGCAAAAGAACAATGCCCATCGCTCCCATGACTAAAGGTTGCCTTTAAAGAAGCAGAAGAGGAAACAAAGCGAGTATATATGATGGCTTAGCATCACCAATGGAAAGCTCATCCCCCATGTATGCTATAAGATCCCTCCTCTTTCTTTTCTGGGCATTATAATCAACAGCAAAATTTTGGAAACACATGGAAGGGCCAACCATTTTCTAACCCTACTTGGCAGTCCCAACAATATCCTACTCCACCCTGGCCAAATAAATTAGCTACAAATCCCACCTGGCCAAATCAATCAGCTACAAATCCCACCTAGCCAAATCAATCACCTACAAATCCTACCTGGCCTAACTCACAATACCCTACCCCATATTGGATGAATTCAAGTAATAACCCCTATCTTTCATAGTGGACTAGCACAGCTATCCAAGCCCCCAATTGGAATCAAAACTGGCAGCGCCCCATGGGGATGACCAATCAACCCATGGGGATGGCTCCTCAATCTCAATACACTTTACAAGATCCACTCAAATTACCCCAGAACCCTCAACCTCAAATGCACCCTCAATTACCAACTCAACCTAATCCAAATATGAATAATAGACCAGCTCAGCTTGTATAAATTATTGAGAATTTGGACGAGGAAATCAACTTTGTAGGGTGAATCGAACTTCGGTTGAGGTCAGGGCACTTAATTTCTCCTGAATAAAGTAACATTTTCCAAGAGTAGGAGAATGAAAATAATATACAACCAACAATAACACCCTTGACTTTGGTCATAGCAAAAGAAGTGGAATTGGGGGGAAACACAATCAAGCCATAGAACCCTGATGAGGACGTGATTCCTCCTCCCCCGTTTCCTGAGAGGCTAATAATAGAAAAACCAATTGTATATCCTAACTTCAATATTGTAGGGGAACTAAAGAATCTCTATGTTAATATACGACTCCTAAAGGCTCTGCAAGACATCCCAATTTATGCAGAGACAATTAAGGAATTATGTGGGAAGAAACCTATCAGGAAAGCCCAAAATCCATCAATTGTTTGTGTGGTAGGATCCTTGTCTGATCTTATTCTGGGTAAGAAGGAGTTAGTCAAGTATACAGACCCAGGGAATCTCATGGTAACAGTGCATATCTAGGGTTGTTCTTTTCCAAATACACTAATGGATTTGGGGGCAACCATTAATATCCTGTCCATCGAGACCTATAATCCTGGGTTTCACCTCCTTCGAACCTACTTCAATTATGTTACAATTGGTTGATAGATAAGTGGTTAAACCAGTTAGCACATTACAAGATATAGAAATTTCGGTCAAATCTTGGGAATATCTAGTTGATTTCCTCATTATCAACCCAAGGAGTGGACTCGATGGACACCCATTGATACTAGGAAGACCATGGCTCACAACATCATATGCATACATAGTATGTCGCACGAGAAACATGACAATTTCTAGAGGAAGTTCTACAAAGAACCTCATCCTATATCCTCCAGCTAAACCAAGTCCGCATATTATACATCAACAGTTTCCACCACCTAGATATCCAGAAAAGGATATACGATCTCCTCTCACATTGGAAGAAGCTCTCAGAATCAAGAACCAACTAGAAGATGATGTGATCAATAGCTTCATTAACAACCCAACCATTATAATCAACCCAACATGCCAAATGTTAAAAGTTGTGTTAGATAATGAAGCACATGGAGATCCTTTGGAAGAATTGATGGAACAATAGATCCCCACTACTGTTGTTCATAATAGCATATCAGTTGAAATTTCACCAGGGAGGTTTTTGAATATTAATGCTAATTTAAATGAGAAACAACAACAAAAATTGATTTAGATCCTTTCTAAATATCAGCAGGCTTTTGCTTGGGACAAGGACATTGATCCCCAACTCTGTACACATCATATATATATTGAGAAAGATGCTTGACCCATCTGATAGCCCCAATGAAGATTGAACCCTCATCTCAGGGATGTTGTTAAATAAGAGTTACAGAAACTGTTGGATGTAGATTTTATATATCCTATTTCAGATAGTCAGTGGGTTTCCCCATTAGTAATTGTCCTCGAGAAGAATGGGAAATTGTGGATTTGTGTATACTACAGAGAACTCAATAAATCTACCCAGAATTAGCACTTTCCCTTACCTTTTATTGATCAATTCCTTGATGCATTAGCAGGGAAATAATTATTTTCCTTCTTCAATGGATTTAGTGGTTATGATCAGATCCAGATTTTTTTGGAAGACTAGGATAAAACTACGTTTACATGTCCCTAGGGTACCTTTTCATATAGAGTATTTCCGTTTAGAATATGTAATGCTCCAGCCACATTCTAGAGAGGCATTATGAGCATATTTTCTTATCTGATTAATGAAGGACTTGAAGTTTACATGGATGATTTCACCCCTTATGGAACTGATTTTGATCAAGCTCTAAGCAATCTAGAGAATTTACTGGAATGATGCATTGCTATCAGGCTATTTTTTAGTCATGATAAATGTCATATTATGATGATCGAAGGTGTGGTACTAGGACACCATGTTTCTACAGATGGAATCAAGGTAGACCCAACAAAAATAGAGGTAATCCTTAATCTTCCTACACCTCGTACACAAACTGAGGTACGTAGTTTTCTTGGTGCTAGAGGATACTACCGCAGATTCATAGAAAAAATTTCAAGAACAGTTGCACCTTTACATTATTTAACTAGTAATGTGGAATTTCAGTGGTCTGAAAAGTGTGATGTTGCGTTTGTAGGACTTAAAAGGCTGGTTTCAACAACACCAATTCTCAGAGGACCAAACTAGAAATTTCCATTTCATATTTCCATAGATGCATCAGATATCACCATAGGCATTGTCCTTGGACAGGAAGAAGACAAAAAATCTTGTGTTATTTATTTTATTAGAAAAAATCTTACTCCCGCTGAATTAAATTATATAGTAACAAAAAAAGAATTTTTAGCCATTATACATGTTATTAATAAATTCTTCCACTATATAACAGGCTATCCGGTTATACTATATACTGATCATTCTGCTATTAAATATTTATCTAAAAAACTGATTACTAATGGATGGGTCACCCGGTGGTTATTACTATTGCAGGAATTCAACATCACCATCAAGGATTGACCCAGAAGAGAGAATCTCATTGCAGATTTCTTGTCTCACATACCCAAAACAGACGACTTTTTGACAGTTGAAGACCAATTTTCAGACGAACACTTGCTCATTGCCACTATTAAGACACCTTGGTATGTTGATGTGGTGAATTACCTAGTAGTTGGGAAACTACCAGCACACTTATCATCAAGAGGAAAGAAACTGATCATCCAGTGCAGTGAAAGGTTCACCTGGATTGGTGGATATTTGTTCCACATAGGGGCTAACCTCCAGATCCAATGATGTGTAAGGGATGATGAAATTTATAATGTTTTGAAATCAGTTCATAATGAGCCCTGTGGCAGACACTTTGCAGAATGAAAAACTGGGCATAAGATTTTACATATGGGCTACTATTGGCCCTCAATATTCAAAGACATAGAGAAATATGTCCAGACCTGTGACAGTTTTCAAAGGATGGGTCGACCAGGCCAAGCTGATGAAATTCCCCTACAACCACAAGTAGTCGTAGAACCTTTTGAGAGATGGGAATTGGATTTTTTTGGCCCCTTTAACCCAAAATCAAACCAGAAGGCTTATATCCTAGTTACAACAGAATATATGACCAAATGGGTAGAGGCAGTATCCTTGTCAAACACAATGGAGGAAGAAATCATTAATTTTCTCTTTGAATTATTTGTATGCTATGGATTACTTAGGGAAGTAATCACTGATAGAGGGTCGCAATTTACAACCCATAAAATCACATGTACCCTGTAGAATTATCATATTAAACATAGAGTTACTTCCCCCTACCACCCACAGGAAAACAAACAAGTAGAAATCACCAATAAAGTCTTGGAGGCAATTTTGACAAAAATAGTCTCAACATACCATCAGAATTCAACAGCCGAGCTTCCAAATACCTTATGGGCCTATCGCACGACATGGCATAACACTACTGGCTACTCTCCTTATCATATAGTATATGGAAAAGAACCTATCTTTCCCATTGAATTTGAGATCAAGACTCTAAGGATGGCCCAGGAAATTGGACTGGATCTTATAGAGGCACATAAACAACGCTGAGAGCAACTCAATGAGTTGGATGAATCATGCATGTTCTCCCTAAAATGCATAGATGTTATTCAACAACAAAGAGCTAGTTGGCACGATAAACATATCAAGAAGAAATCCTTCCAGAAAGGTGATTGGGCACTTCTCTATGATTCAAGATTGCAGAATTTCCCTAGAAAATTATAGACAATGTGGCTAGGACCGTATGAAATCAATTAAGTTCATGATAACAACACTGTCACCTTAGTTACCATCGATAGCTCTGGTTCTCCTTTTCTGATAAATGGACATCAGTTATGACTCTACCATCAGCCACTTTCAAAAGAATCATTTTTCCAAGAAGTAGGTAAGGACCCTACTGTTTAGATTTTAGCTGGTTGGGAAGGTAACCCAACAGCTTCAACTTCATAAAATGATGCTTTTTATCAGCACTGTACATATTGTATATAGATTTCTTTACAAATTTTATTGAGTTTTTCATTTTTACTTTTTAGGAAAGTCACTTGAGAGAATAATAACTAGAAAAGATAATTGTAATGAATACAATTAGCACTCTTTTCTGTTCCTTGCTCCTATCTCACCTTGAAAAATCCATCAAATATAAACCTTGTTTTCACAGAAGATGAATATGTCATGTGCCACAACAAAAATTGGGCAACTATAACAAATGCATGATACTAATAAACCATCCAATACTTCGATTATTGAATAAACCTACCCATAAAAATTGATAGAATTTAGTTGATGACTAATCAATCCTAGATTCACTAAAACAAAAATGTTTGTGGGAGGTTTCCAATCACTTAACCAGATGGTTAAAAATGTAAACATCATCGTTTCCATTCATTAAAAAAAAAACAATTTCTATTTCCCTTCATATGATTGTTGTCCCCTACATGTATGGTTGTCGTTCATTTCAATGGGACAACTATTGTTTCCTTTGCACGATTGTTGTTCCCTTCACGTATGGTTGTAGTTCATTTGAACGGGACAACTGTTGTTTCCTTTACACAATTGTTGTTCCCTTCGCGGGTAGTATCATCCATTTGAAGTAACGACTGTCGTTCCCTTTTTTACAATTGTTGTTCCCTTTATAGTGATTTTCGTTCCTTTT
>SNQJ01S0017909.1:120816-137845 GCA_010110895.2 Picea sitchensis | reverse complement strand
GTTGATGTTGGTTGACTTTATTGTAGCAGATGTAGTGAATGTTGACAATGTTGTGAACTCCATCTGTAGATTGAAACACATTTTGCAATTGGCCTATACAAAATGCTCTTTGTCAATTTTGGTCGACTTTATTGTAGTAGATGTGGTGAAATGTTGTGTGAAGTCCATTTGTTTACCCAACACCACTCGCCAAAATTTTACAAGATTTTATAATTCAGTGAAAGATTCGCCAATATTTTACAAGATTTTATAATTCAGTGAAATATTCACCAATATTTTATAAGATTCTATAATTGACTAAAATATTCGCCAAAAAATTATATATACATTTTATATTATTGATAAAATAGCCTTCAATTTTTCCTATGTATCATGGGGATTCGCCCATTTATTATACATATAAATTTAGGGGGGGTTCTTAAAATCACCCCTGGTCACCTGGTGGTTATTACTATTGCAGGAATTCAACATCACCATCAAGGATCGACCCAAAAGAGAGAATCTCATTGCAGATTTCTTGTCTCACATACCCAAAATAGATGACTCTTTGACAGTTGAAGACCAATTTCTAGACAAACACTTGCTCGTTGCCACTATTAAGACACCTTGGTATGTTGATGTGGTGAATTACCTGGCAGCTGGGAAACTACCAGCACACTTATCACCAAGAGAAAAGAAACCAATCGTCCAGCGTAGTGCACGGTTCACCTGGATTGGTGGATATTTGTTCCACATAGGGGTTGACATCCAGATCCGAAGATGTGTAAGGGATGATGAAATTTATGATGTTTTGAAATCAGATCATAATGAGACCTATGGAAGACACTTTGCAGACCGCAAAACTAGGAATAAGATTTTACATATGGGCTACTATTGGCCCTCAATATTCAAAGATGCAGAGAAATATGTCCAGACCTGTGACAGTTTTCAAAGGATGGGTCGACCAGGCCAAGCTGATGAAATGCCCCTACAAACACAAGTAGTCATAGAACCTTTTGAGAGAAGGGAATTGGATTTTTTTGGCCCCTTTAACCCAAAATCAAACCAAAAGGCTTATATCCTAGTTGCAGCAAACTATACGACCAAATGGGTAGAGGCAGTAGCGTTGTCAAACGCAACGGAGGAATCAATCAATAATTTTCTCTTTGAATTATTTGTATGCTATGGATTACTCTGGGAAGTAATCAATGACAGAGGGTCACAATTTATAGCCCATAAAATCACAGGTACCCTGTAGAATTATCATATTAAACATAGAGTTACTTCCCCCTACCACCCACAGGAAAACAGACAAGTAGAAATCACCAATAAAGTCTTGGAGGCAATTTTGACAAAAATGGTCTCAACATACCGTCAGAATTCTGTAGTCGAGCTTCCAAATGCCTTATGGGCCTATCGCATGACATGGCCTAACACTACTGGATACTCTCCTTATCATCTAGTATATGGAAAAGAACCTATCATTCCCATTGAATTTGAGATCAAGACTCTAAGGATGGCCCAGGAAATTGGACTGGATCTTACAGAGGCACATAAACAACGCTTAGAGAAACTCAATGAGTTAGATGAATCATGCATGTTCTCCCTACAGTGCATAGATGTTATTCAACAACAGAGAGCTAGTTGGCATGATAAACATATCAATAAGAAATCCTTCCAGAAAGGTGATTGGGTGCTTCTCTATGATTCAAGATTTCAGGATTTCCCTAGAAAATTACAGACAATGTGGCTAGAACCATTTGAAATCAATTAAGTTCATGATAACGACATTGTCACCTTAGTTACCATCGACGGCTCTGGTTCTCTGTTTATGATAAATGGACATCGGTTACGACTCTACCATCAGTTGCTTTCAAAAGAATCATTTTGCCAAGAAGTAAGTAAGGAACCTACTGTTCAAATTTTAGCTGGTTGGGAAGGTAACCCAACAGCTTCAACTTCATAAAATGATTCTTTTTATCAGCACTATACATATTGTATATAGATTTATTTACAAATTTGATTGAGTTTTTCATTTTTACTTTTTAGGAAAGTCACTTGAGAGAATAAGAACTAGAAAATATAATTGTAATGAATACAATTAGCACTCTTTTATGTTCCTTTCTCCTATCTCACCTTGAAAAATCCATCAGATATAAACCTTGTTTTCACAGAAGATGAATATGTCATGTGCCACAGCAAAAATTGGGCAACTATAATAAATGCATGATACTAATAAACCATCCAATACTTCGATTATTGAATAAACCTACCCATAAAAATTGAATGAATTTAGTTGATGACTAATCAATCCTAGATTCACTAAAACAAAAATGTTTGTGAGAGGTTTCCAATCACTTAACCAGATGGTTAAAAATTTAAACATCATCATTTCCATTCATTCAAAACAAAACAATTTCTATTTCCCTTCATATGATTGTTGTCCCCTACACGTATGGTTGTCATTCATTTCAATGGGACAACGGTTGTTTCCTTTGCACGATTGTTGTTCCCTTCATGTATGGTTGTAGTTCATTCGAACGGGACAACTGTTGTTTCCTTTGCACAATTGTTGTTCCCTCTGCGGGTAGTATCATCCATTTGAAGTAATGACTTTCATTCCCTTTTTTACAATTGTTGTTCCCTTTATAGTGTTTTTCGTTCCTTTTCGGATAGCGTTGTTCATTTGAAAGGAACAGTTGTTGTTCCTTCTACGTTTTTTTTATTGATGTTCCTTTTTCTCAAAAGTCACGATTCTTTTTGAACAAGCATGCCATTATTATGTTAGCCACTCCTTTGGGTATGAACTTCACTAATTAATTTTCACCAACATCATTCCTAATTATCATAGTAACTATTTTTAATTTTTGTAGACTATCTAGCATACCTTATCAAATTGTTTTTGGATTAATTTCTCTGAATTAATTTAAATATTGTTCATAATCCTTAACCACCATAACTCGCTTCTTTCCCCTATGTATGCATATACTTGAATGATAATTTTCCTTCATATCACAATAAGGAGTCTAAAGCACATTTTACTTGGCATCCTTACAGTTCTTACACCATCCGTCACTCTTAAGGAGTAGATGAGCCTCTCTTAATAGAGCCTAAAATATATATTTATAGATATATATATATATAATAAATATAAGTAAAGTAATAAACTTCTCCCACAAAGGATAGGGGGTCTCATCACGAGCCAACCTACCACGATCATCATATAATAACATAAGTTACATTCCCACTATGGCTACCATACCAGGGAAATGGCCTTTGACATTGTTTTTCATCAAAGGACAAGAGGTCTCATCATGAGCCAAATTGTTCACTTAGGTTACGATCTAGTGAGTGGAATTATCGTTATCTGTCTACCAAACCAGGATAGTGGTCTTTTTGGGAAAAGACGATTCAAACTATTTATTAAGGATATGGGCTGATCTATGGGTTAAAAGGAAACCCTGTCGAGGCTATGGATGCTTGCTGGAAACAGTGGCTCTGCATGTCGTATCGAAGTTTACCTTAAATACGCCAAGTTTTTTTTCGTGCTCCTATATTTCCTGTCCTAATAACAAGGCTATCATTCCAATTATATTGAATAACAATGGAAAGTAACAACATTATGACATGTGGAATATTTCTAAAAACATGTGAACAAATTTAAATTATTCGAAATCATTTTTCTTAAAATTTTTGAACATAGGTCTGTCAATTTGAATTTCCCACATAAAAGTGATTATTGTTCATGATTACCATTAAAGTGATTTTGAAGGTTATTAATGCTTGGTCTCTTGGCAGCAGCGGTGGTGTATTAATCACCCCTCACTTGAACTACCCACCATGATTACTGACACAGACCCCCGACCCTCTATCCAAGATCTGCATAGGATCGTTCTGAATTCTCCTCGGGCCAAAGCAGCTCCTTTGGTTCCTTGTTGAAAACCTTCAATGAATCCGATCCACAGGTCCTTCACGAAAACTCCACCTGCACCACCTGCACTAGGTGCGAGTCTTCGCCTCCACATGACCACAATCCGGGCCTTAGCGCAATCACCTTTTGTGACTCACAATCTCGCAAGTTTATGAATTGAAGACCCTTGGCTCCAAACCCCCGATACCTGAGAGTGTGATACGGGTATGGCCCCTTCCTTGATAGCGCCTCTACCAATGACCACTGGTTAGGGCCTAACTCTAGCACCCCTCGCAACTCACAACTTCACAAGTTGGAGTGTTGAGTCCTCGTGCTCCTCCTTCGTGAATCCCTGAGACGCGATAAGTAAACAATGGTTGACTCCTTCCCAGGTGACGTCTGTCCTCCACCTGTCACCGCTTCCACTTTTCCCTAGGCACTTGATGTTATGCCATTGTCAACTACGTGGCCCCACCTATCGGGTGTGCCATGTTGTTCATGCGAGCCCTCGACGCTCGACACTTCATGACTTCTACAGTCAAAATCCAATTATTTCAACCCCCGAGTTCGCGAAATGATCCAACGACATGGGTTGAAATGAATCAATGCCTCATACTGACCCTCACATCCTGGGTGATGGATTTCATTGGTCTCTAACCACCTTGCAACTCTTCCAAATCCAATGACTCTCGCAACTTTGCACTTCCTTCACAAAGGCTCCTCGCGATTTCACGAGCTCTCCACGGGGAATTCTGACTGTCCAATTCACGCTTCAATGACCTCTTCCTAACGACTGAATGTTCTCTCTCCTTAACTTAACTTCTATATGACGGTTTCAATCTCCGTCTCCCTTTGAACACTTCAAAGGAATTATCTCTTTTGAGCTTTCACTTGCAAACTCAAGCCTTCCAAAAGGGTTCCTGCTCGCAGTCCTTGCGGAAAAATTTCAAATAACTTATGGTTATTTGAGTCTTCGACCCTGTGCACTCTTTGCAACAATAGTCGTTTAACCTTCTCCTCAGTTGATAAATTCTAAGACCTCAACCAGCCTGCGCACACCTTGCACAACTCTGTGTTTCACCTGCACTTCTACGAGTATGAGAAACAACGATATATCTCCTAATATTTCTGAGATAAAACTCAGACCTTCATCAACACACACCTTGCAGACATTCACTCCACTCCTTGCAAGAATTCTCAGGAAGAGAAACAATTGAAACTCATTCTTCTCCTCTCTCAGACTTCACACATTCACCATGAAATCATACACATAATGCAGCATTGAAATAAATGCATAACAGAGAAACAAATCAACTGTAAACATACCATTCAACAAATGTAAATAGTAAGCATCATAACACCATGAAAGTTGAGTCAAAGCTTCATATATTAACTCAAGTGCTCCTGTACATGGGTTCTTCTCTATAGCTCTCTTCTACAACTCTACAGCTTATGAATTCTGAATGATCATAATCTTCTCTGTTACAATGATACAAGGGTGAGGGTGTCTATATCTGTTTTCCCTCCTACACTTCTAAACTGTCCAATCTAACATTCATATCTACCTACTTTACATTTAATTGACTTAAATGCCTATTACATTCTACAGATGAGAGTAATTCCTCCAGATTTGTTCATATCTTCAAGACATAAATGCATGTATGCTTCTCCTAGTTATTACATTAATGTTTTAGACTTCAAAAGTTAAAACGTTTTCATAAAAACATGCCCCTTTTTTCCATCTATGCATCCAGTTGTTCCTTTGGCTAGGCGTGTGCTTTGGCTTTGTACGATTCTCTTGCATCATGCTCCCTCTCTTGAAAATTTTCACGAACTCCTGTTCATGAGCTCTTGCACGGTCTGTCCATGCTTTTGAATCTCTGCTTTATCCTCCCAACTGGCATCTTCAACTGGATGTCCCTTCCACTTGACCGAGTATTCAAAATACTCCTTTCTCTTGGTCTTTTTTCTAATCCTCTTATCAATTATGCTTTCCATCTGTGACTTTTCAGCTACATGCATTTGTTTTATCCATCGAATTTCTTTCTACTCATCATTTGCTCCTGCTTCTTCATCTCTGTAAGGGTACAAATCTATGACATTGAATATCGGTGAGATTTTGACCCCATCAGATAATTCAATCTCATATGCGTTTGCCCCAAATTTCCTGATGACCTTGCATGGTCCAATCTTTTTCATCTTCAACTTATTATACATTCCCCTTGGGAACCTCTCCTTCCTCAGATGTGCAAGAATCAGATCACCAACTTTAAATTGAAGTTCTCACCTATGTTGATCTTCTCTACGCTTGTATTCTTGACTTGAACTCTGCAATCGCTCCTTGATTCGGTTGTGAAGCTCCTTCATTCCTTCTGCAAAGTCCTCTGCACTAGCACTTTTGAATTCAGCTTGTTCTGAATATTTCAATTCAGAAAATCTTCTTGGCCGTATTCCATATACAACTTGGAATGGACTCTGCCCTGTGCTTCTATTGACTGAATCATTGTAAGAAAATTCTGCCTATGGTAGAATGTGATCCCATTGACCGTGGTGTTCAGTCACTAAGCTTCTTAACAAATATCCTAAGCTATTCTTTACGACCTCTGTCTGTCCATCCATCTAAGGATGATACACTGAGTTGAAATACAAACTTGTCCCCAACTTCTTCCACAAGGTCCTCTAGAAATGTCCTACGAACATAGTATCTAGATCATAAATGATACTCCTTGGCAAGCCCTGAAGTCTGACAACTTCCTTGAAAAACAGGTTCGCAATATGAGTTGTGTCACTGGTTTTCTGGCATGGTATGAAATGTGCCATCTTTGAAAATCTGTCGACTACTACAAAGATTGAATCACATCCTCTTTGTTTCCTTAGCAGTCCCAATATAAAATCCATGCTCACTGCATCCCACGACCTTTCAGGTATGGGCAATGGTTGGTATAACCCTGTATTCTTCCTTTTTCCCTTCATGTGCTGACAAATTCTTCACCTGTCCACAAATTTCTTGACATCTGTCCTCATCCCTGGCAAAAAATATGAGCCATTCAGCTTTGAGAACGTCTTGTCATGACCAAAATGTTCATCCAATCCTCCACTGTGCTTTTCCTTCAGTAAATTCTCCCTCATGGAGCATTTCAGAATACATAGTTGATTCCCTCTGAACAATAATCCATCCTGGATCATGTATTCAGTCCATTGGCTTCTGTCTCTGAGAATTGGATTCTCAGATGCCTCATATGCCTCCTTAAAATCTGGATCATCCCTGTACATTTCTTTAAGGTTATCAAAACCTAAAGTCTTAACTCTAAATTCCTGCATAAGCAAACATTTCCTGCTCAAAGTATCAACAACTTTGTTAGCAGTTCCAGAAATATGTTTAATCACAAAAGTAAAAATTTTCATGTAGTCAACCCATTTAGCATGCTTTTGGTTCAACTTCTCCTGTTGAGTCACAAATTGCAAAGTGTGATTATCGTTGTACAAAACAAACTCCTTGGGAACTAAATAGTGTCTCCATTTCTTCAGCGCTTGTATGACTACATAGAATTCTTTGTCATATGTGGAGTACTTAATCTTCGCTTCATTCATTTTTTCACTTAAATATGCGATTGGCCTGTCATCTTGGATCAAGACCGCTCCAATTGAAAATTCACTCGCGTCACACTTGACCTGGAATGTCTTGCCGTAATCCGACAAAACCAGAATTGGTTGCTCAGTGATATTCTTCTTCAGTAGATTGAAACTCTTCTCCACTTCCTCTATCCAGTGAAAAGATTTATGTCTTTTCTTCACTGTATTGATCATCAGCACATTAATTCCACTAAAGTTTCAGATGAATTTCCTGTAGAAGCTAGCCAAACCATGGAAGCTTCGAGCTTCAAACATGCTCTTCGGCGATGGCCAATTCTTAATCGCCTTTATATTTTCCGGATCCATTTTTAATTCATTTGCAGAGATAACAAAACCCAAATAAATGAGTTATGTCCTCATAAATGACAATTTCTTCATATTAGTCAGCAATTTCTCTTGCTGTAATTTCCTCATTACTGTAACTAAATGCTTTAAGTGTTCTGCTTCCGTCTTGCTGAAAATTAATATATCATCAAGATATACAATGACGAATTTCCCAATGAAATCCTTCAGGACTTCGTTCATTAACCTTATGAAAGTACTGGGCACATTCATTAAGCCAAATGACATGACAAGCCATTCATACAACTCCTTATTCGTATACTCCTGATAGGTGGCAATGAACAAGGTAGTTTGTCCACTACTATATCAGCAAACTCTCCCAACAACTCCTGGATTTCTTCTGGTAAATCATCTATTCTTGTACTGGTCAAAACAATTTTTGGCTTCTTGACCACAATAAATTATGTGTCTTCCTTCCTCTTAACCTCATTAAGAAGTTCTTTCCCACTCATGAGAAGTACAGTGTTGCTCATCTCTGTTTTCACCTCTTTATCCTTAATTGGTAGCAACATGTGCGTCCTACCATTTTTCTCCAGGGTGTATGTGTTCTTTCTCCCATCATGAACTACATTTATGTCATATTGCCATGGTCTACCTAGAAATAGATGACAAACATCCATGGGAATGACATCACATAATATTTCATCTTTATATCCTCCTATTTTAAATTCAACTAAACATTGTTTAATGGCATTTACCTGATGTCCTTTTTGTAGCCACGAAACTTTGTATGGGCTTGGATGTACAACAGTATCCAGCTCCAACTTTTCTACCATCTTTGTAGATATGAGATTGTCTGTGTTATCGCTGTCCACTATGATCTTGCATACCCTGTCTTTGGTTTTGCAAGCAGTTTGAAATAGACTGTTTATTTGGGCTGGGTTCTCTGCCTCCTTCTTTGGCTTCAAGAGAACTTTCCTCATCATTAAGGATCTTCCGCCCTCGACGTCTTCTTCCTCAATATTCCATCCTTGAGCTTCGACAATGTGAGTTTCACCACCATCTTTCTTCTTATCTGGACACTCATAGGATTTATGTCCGATTTTCCACAGACAAAGAATTTCACTTCACCTCCCCTGCCTCTTCCTCTTCCTCTGGCTCAAGGAAAAGTATTCCTATCAGCATACTACATTCCTTGTGAGCTTCCTCCTCTTTTAGGTTGAGTTTGAGGTTTCTTTCCCTCTTCCTTAGGTCTCTAAATCCTGTCTTGGGCAATTGTTTTGCCTCTGGCTTGACTTCTACCTCAGCCTCTTTGACCTTGATTTTGGCTCAACTTCTCTTCATATTTCAAATCTAACTGATAAGCATCTTCCACATTTTGAATGGTCATCATGCTCATCTCATCTTGAATGTCATATCGTAGACCATTCATGTACCTGGCAACCTTTTCATCATCGCTTTCTCGATGACCTACTCTGATGTTTATCTTGTATAATTCTTCAGTGTATTCCTTCACTGACATCATCTTCTGTCTCAAATTTTGCATCCTTCAAAACAGAGTGATTTGATAATCCTTAGGTATAAATTTGGCTTTCATCTTTGCAACCATTCTATCCCAGCTTTTGATTTTTTGCTTTCCCTTGCAGCGTCTGTCAGCCTACAGTTCATCCCACCATAGTGTTGCATGCCCTTTAAGTCTAGTAATGGCATGTTTGACTTTCTTGTCTTCCTTGACATCCTCGTAGTCGAAGTATTTGTCTAGATCTCTAATCCAGTGTAGAAGTTCTTCAACATCCAAGTTTCCCTCATACACTGGAATGTCCATTTTTTCTCTAGCACCTATCCTTGCAACAACCCTGAATAGGCATTCATCTGTAGAATCTTCGACTGCAACTTCTTCTCCTTCATTTCCAGCTTCATTTTCACTTTCAGCCTCACTGATATCCGCAACATCGACTATGTTCCTTTGTGTTGTCTCCATAGCATCAATCCTAGCACGTAATTCACGCATTTCTCTTTCCACTGCTGGATCAGGCATTGGCCTATCTCTTCTTCTCGGTGGCATGGCTATAAATTTTCTCCCTTCTCTCTGCTACAGAAAACAAATAATTTGTTATGGGCTATGATACCACTCTAACGCAGACCCCTGACCCTTTGTCCGAGATCCACACAGGATTGTTCTGAATTCTCCTTGGGCCGAAGTAGCTCCTTTGGTTCCTTGTTGAAAACCTTCAATGAATCTGATCCACAGGTCCTTCATGAAAACTCCACCTGCACCACGTGCACTAGGTGCGAGTCTTCGCCTCCACATGACCACAATCCAGGCCTTAGCACAAGCACCTTTCATCACTTGCGATCTCCCGAGTTTGTTAATTGAAGACCCTTGACTCCAAACCCCTAATACTCGAGAGTGCGATACGGGTATGGCCCCTTCCTTGCTAATGCCTCTACCAATGACCACTGGTTAGGGCATAACTCTAGCGCCCCTCACAACTCACAACTTCACAAGTTGGAGTGTTGAGTCCTCATGCTCCTCCTTCACGAATCCCCGAGATGCAATAAGTCAACAATGGTTGACTCCTTCCCAGGGAACGTGTGTCCTCCACCTGTCACCACTTCCACTTTTCCCTGGGTGCTTGATGTTATGCCACCTGTCAACTATGCATCCCCACCTATCAGGTGTGCCATGTTGTTCATGTGAGCCCTCGGCACTTGGCACTTCGTGACTTTTGCAGTCGAGATCCAATTCTTTCAACCCCCGAGTTCGCGAAATGATCCAATGACATGGGTTGAAATGAATCAACGACTCATATTGACCATCACATCCTGTGTGATGGATTTCACCGGTCTCTAACCACCTTGCAACTCTTCCAAATCCAATGACTCTCACAACTTCACACTTCCTTCATGAAGGCTCCTCGCAATTTCACGAACTCTCCATGGGGAATTCTGACCATCCGATTCATGCTTCAATGACCTCTGCCTAACGACTGGATGTTCTCCCTCCTGAAATTAACTTCTATACGATGGTTTCAATCTTCGTCTCCCTTTGAACAATTCAAAGGTGATATCTCTTCTGAGCTTTCACTTACAAACTCAAGCCTTCCAAAAGGGCTCCTGCTCGCACTCCTCATGGAAAAATTTCAAATAAATTCTCGTTATTTGAGTCTTTGACCCTGCGCACTCTTTGCAACAATAGTCCTTCAACCTTCTCCTTAGTTGATAAATTCTAAGACCTCAACCAGCCTGCGCACACCTTGCACGGCTTTGTGCTTCACCTGCACTTCTGCAAGTATGAGAAACAACGATATCTCTCCTGAGCTTTCCGAGATAAAGCTTAGACCTTCGTCAACGCACACCTTGTGGACATTCACTGCACTCCTTGCAGGAATTCTCAGGAAGAGAAACAATTGAAACTCATTCTTCTCCTCTCTCAGACTTCATACATTCACCATGAAATCATACACATAATGCAACATTGAAACAAATGCATAATTGAGAAACAAATCAACTGTAAACATACCATTCAACAAATGTAAACAATAAGCATTATAACACCATGAAAGTTAAGTCAAAGCTTCATATATTAACTCAAGTTCTCCTGTACATGGGTTCTTCTCTACAGCTCTCTGCTACAGCTCTACATCTTATGAATTCTGAATGATCATAATCTTCTCTGTTACGATGATACAAGGGTGAGGGTGTCTATATCCGTTTTCCCTCCTACACTTCTAAACTGTCTAATCTAACATTCATATCTACCTACTTTACATTTAACTGACTTAAATGCCTATTACATTCTATATATGAGAGTAATTCCTCCAGATATGTTCATATCTTCAAGACATAAATGCAAGTATGCTTCTCCTAGTTATTACATTAATTCTTTAGACTTCAAAATTTAAAACGCTTTCATAAAAATGAGCCCCTTTTTTCCATCTGTGCATCCAGCTGTTCCTTTGGCTAGGTGCGTGCTTTGGCTTTGTACAATGCTCCTGCATCAATTACACTCACACATTTCGACAGTTGAGGTCAACCTTTCCATTCATGAGGGGCGAATATTCTGCACATTTACCAATAGATCATAATGATTGCAATAAATCAGAAAACTCACATTTTTATACACAGTTGTTGTTCTATGATATTTTTTATTTCTGGTGATATTGTTTCGAAGGTTGGTCGAACTAAGATGCAACAGGGAATGATATTTGTCCTCATCTTCTCATAGAAGACATGGGTGGCCGAAGTGTACGCCGAGAACCCACATTGTTGCAGGTAACCGACTAGGAAAGGGAAATTTTACATCGTCTGGAGTGGACAGAGTAATCCAACAGATTGCAATGATATGACACAAATATCACACTAGCATTTTTTCAGAACTTGCAAAGAGGAATCTTCATGATCTGAGATATTCCGATCACTGCGGAAATTATAGTGGAGGTTACAGGCCTCCCCAACAAAAACATACAATGGACTGAGAAGTATACAATTCTCAAGGAGGTTTTGGAATCTTTTGTAGATACCAGAGAAGAACTCGATAAAAATGGGAAGGGACTCAACCCTAGTGCTCTTAGCGAGCCATGGAGGGATCTAGTAGGAGTAATACAAATTTATATCACATGTGATGGGAGGTATGATGTGGTGCGACTGTGCCACCTCAAATTGTTAGCAACACTAAAATAGAGGTTAGTAATAAATTTTCCATTTTTTCTAAATGCCATGTTACATGAAGTTGGTGCAAGAACTCAGAAGGTTAAGGATCCTGTCACTATAATTAGTCACCATGGACTAGTAAAGATAATAGTAAATAGGGCCCTGAGCCAAAATCAAATAACTTGGGGTGATCTAATCGAGGCAGATAGGACCCTACAAATCAAACAACCCAAAATTCACTAAGAAAACCCCTCACAGAGAATTGAGATAGCTTAGGAAGAAGGAGGCAGTGCCTAAATTAAAACTCCACTACTCCAGCGTGAAATTGAAGCAGACCCCAGCTAGCCAAAAGAAACCCAGACCAAACAAGAAGCAACATCAAGGAAGAGGAGAAAAATAAGAATTGTTGTCCCTGAAACCTCTACCATGAAAAGAAGAAGTGGAAAAAAGACAATTCAACCTGAAAACATTCAGGAAGCTATGTAGAAAGAACAACCCTCACAAGACACTCAAGACAATACAAAGACAGAACAACCATCACTTGAAAACCTTACAGAATAGTTTTTCAAAAGTTATGAGGTAGAAATGGATCAATTTTTGGGGAATTTAGGGACATCAGTTATCGAAGACACAAGCAGGTTTGAAGAACACCAAGCACAAACTTTTTCTTCAAACCCTGCCTTGGACCTCCCTGACATAGAGATGCCATTCCTCAAATATACAACACATCCATAATCTCACATTGAGGTAAACATCCCTTTAGAATAGACATAGAACACAGAAGAAACAGGGGAACAATCATTAGTTGATCAAGGTGAGGAAAACCTTTACATTCCCCATTAACAAAAAATAGTAGGCAAAGGCCACAATAAAATCATAAAATTGAAACAAGAAAAAAAGATGTTGAGGATAAGGGTTAAATAAATTAAAGTACTAAAGAAGAAAGTTGGTAGACTCAAAGAAATAATTAAAGAATTAAGGAAACAATTGGAGCAAGTTGATAAGGCCTATGAGAGGAAGAAATCCAAAAGACCTAGAACAGAGGGAAGGAACCCACTTTCTAGGAGGACAGTCCATACCAGTTCTTTTGCAACACAGACATAATCATCTTCTCCATTGGAAACAACAGAGGTAGAGACTCAAATAGAGATTCCAGCAGTAGAAGAAACAACTGTCCAAACTGAGGGAGTGCTTCTTACAAATTTCCCTTCTCCTTTGGAGACAATTGATGCAGATATCTAGATAGATTCCCTAGAAACAAAAGAGACAGTTGTTCAGACTAAGGAGACATTTTAGTCTCATGAACAGAGTGTTGTCATCAACAGGTTAGAGGTAGAGTTGGTGCAAACCCAACAGACCCTGACTCAATGCAGGAGTGATATGGTAACTATGGCAGAGCATCAAAAAGTTGTTAAACAACTTCAAGCTATGTCAGCAACAGAAAACGAGACTTTTTCTGAGCTCACCAGAGCTCAAGGAAAGGTAAAGAAAGTACAGGGCCAATTAAATAAAGCTTTGGAGAAAATCAAAGAAATTTTATTTGTTTATTCTGATATAGTAGCCTGTAGGGATCCTGCTACCAATTACACCTTGTTTTTATTAGAGCATTATTTGTTGCTAAGGGTAAAAGCTATAAGAGAAGAAAATACATTTGAGTTCACCATTGTTTCTGAGTTTGTTTCATGCTTTAGAGAACAAGAAGAAGGCATTCAATACTTTATGTGTGATTTGTACCTCCACAATTTCATCCTAGGAGAAAACAGAAAAGAGAACCCTAATCCTTTCATTAGAGACTTACAGTTTCAAGCATTTTTGTCGTTTACCAAGAACCAAACCAAATGGGATAAAGCACAGAAGACTTTCGTGAAAAGGGAGACTGGCCTAGACCTCTAGATCAAAGGGGAACCTCCTAAATCCTTCACAGTTGTTATGCAACACAGAACATTCATGAAGAGGGAGGGGGTTGTAGTCTCTTTAGCTCCTATCCACCGACAGGTTGTATGTTCAAGTCTACGATATTTTTGGGGGCTTAAAGAAGAATATATTTCTTCTTCCAAACTAATATGGGATGCCTCCCCAAATGAAGTCAAGAGTAGGGAACCCTTTGGCTTCAAAAAATTTCATGCAGCTACCTTAAGGTTGGAGAGATATGCCAAAATGATCTTGGATGAAGGACCTGCCTAGATTGGGTGCAGATATAGTCCTCCTATTATTTGGTATCCCTTAGAAGGTTACCAGAGTGATTATCAAATTAATAGGAAGAAGGAAGAAGCTTCTTTTGAAGAGCTCAGAATTAAGAATGGGTTCAGGAGACCTGGTGAACCGACCTCTCCTCCTTTCAACATCATTTCTTTACATGTAAAATCTTTTCTTGCATGAGTACATGCAAAACGGTAACCTAGGGGGTATGTCAAGTTGAGAAAAAGGTACAAATATCCTCCTTATTCCCATGGTTTATGATATAATCTTGATTGACTTTTCTATTAATTAGAAATAATTAGGATAGAAAATGGTTAAAAAGTCTTCTAGAAATATTATTAAGTGATATTAGATCAATTCTAAAATTCGGTTGAAATTGTTTGATTTTATTGTAGGAATGGATAAATATTTTTAAATTCAAGATAGCTAAGGAGATTTTGAAGATGCGCAGACTATTGGAGGTTGAAGAAATTAGGCACAAAAATGGTTTTGAGGAAGACTGATTCTCTACTTTGTAATATTTTAAATAGTAAAAGCAATCTCTCTTTATCCTCAGGATAGCTTAATTTACCCATATCATTGTAATATAGAGGTTAATTAACCATAGAGAGACAACTAAGAAATTTATCCAAGCATTCGGATCTCTGAATTGCTCTGTACAAGTAGTGTTTTGTAAATGTTTTACCAGTTATGGAGTTAATAGAAGCTTTGAGCATTTTTACCATTTTTTCATACTGAGCTTCTAGCAGCAGTGCTTCCAAAGAGCGAGGGCCCAGTCTGAAGGATTTATTGTCTCAATTTGTAATTGTATCGATTTGATTTCAGTTCTGTGATTTAAATCTCTTTTGCAATAACTAAGATAAATGCATGAGTGTGTTGATGTTTTTATAGATTAGTTATGTTGTTTGATTACAAAATATAAATTCTCCATTTGAATGTTATCGATTGTTGTTCTAGTTTCCATCATTGTAGTTTATTGCTTGATTGTTCCTTTCATTTTTACACGCGTTGTCCCTTTATTAAATTTCTAGTTGTTGCTCCTTTTGCTTAAATTTCACATTTCTTGTTCCTTCTCAATTTACAGTACTTAGTTGTTTCTTTTCAGCAGATTAAATAGTCATGGTAGATCAGCTCATTAAGCATTTTCATAGATTCAATTACTGTTTCTTAGTTAGATAAATTCAACAATTTAGCTAATGCCTTTAATTTACAGCATGTTATAAATTAGATTATAATTATGTTGAGTAAATATCTTATTTTCAGAGTCTTACTGAATGTGTGAGGAACTTGGTTGTTGACAAACTCAGATTTTCTTTGAATACATGATTTAGCCTCTACAGTTATCTGCATAAACTTTGTTGATATTCTTGAAATAAAAGACAAATCCATTGTTGATAAATTAATGTTAAACTAAGGTTGTTTTAGGACATCTTTAGAACCCAACACATGTGACCAAAACTAATTGTCAAGAAATGTCTACTTCACTACATTAGAATCTTCTCTATCATTGTTCATTTCATCCCATGCATCACTCATCACCATAGCATCCAAATCTCGTCTCACCTTCAATAGGCGCCTTAAGGTTATGTAATATCTAGCAAATCTAGTTTTTGCAACCTTAAGTAGTTGCAACCTGGAAAAAGTGCCATAAAAGTAAGCGACCCTTGTATGACATGTGACAAATTTGATGAGTTTCTTCCCTCTTTTGTACAAGTCATTAATCCATCTGCATTCTTTATGCTTGAAAATATCATGGAACAAAAGGTTTAAGGTGTGCACCAAACACCCAGACCAAAAGATGTGTGGATGAGCTCGTTCAATGATTGTACCTTCTCCCTTACAATTTTTTTCATTATCAGTGATTACTTGAGTCACATTAGAAGGGCCAACATAATTAATGGTTTTCAATAGGATCTGTTCAATCTTTTGAGAAGATGCAATGATTGAGGATGAGTCATGTGTTGCAAGAAACATTGCATCGGTAGAAGAAACACCATGAACATTGATCAAATGTTGGTTTCTAACATTTGTCCAGCCATGTTAAGAGCCAAACACTGAATAAAAAAGCACCACAACAGATATACAAGAACAATATGCAAAATCTTCTTTATTACTATCAAACCCTTAAGGTAAGGCAACACCATACAATGGATCCTATTATGGAAGATATCCTCTCCTGTTAACTTGCCTCTTCGAGGGGGCATCCTCCTACTGAGCTACAACTCACAATACAATAATTCTCTTCATGTCTCATTACATTTCTTGAACCCCTTCATATAGTGCTACCATCACCTAAGAACATTCTAGAGGAGGAATCTTCTAGAAGTAGAACCTTCTAAGAAGTCCTTTTACATTTATTATATCTAATTACCC
>SNQJ01S0017909.1:81647-98269 GCA_010110895.2 Picea sitchensis | reverse complement strand
AATGATCATTTGAGCTAGTAAATGCATAAAAACCACCAAATAAAATTTAATTGAACAAAATAAATGTCCACATAGTCGAGCTCTGCAGTATCTTTTGTCTCAGCCAATTCATCTCTATGCTATCATTAACATAACTAGTAAAACAATCATCCAAACAGCAGTGAGCATCCATTCCCAGAAATTCAACAACATAAGTAAAATCAACGTTAAAACAATCAGTGTTTGAGTGTACTAAGAAAATGTTCAAATAGCAGTGGGTTTTAACAATTTATGATCTTCCTGAGCAATGATGTATTCTCCAAGTGCTCTAATATTCTGTGAGTTGGAGCTAATCAACAAGGATGTGAATGAAGTTTTTATATGTATGCTCTATCTTGAAATCAGATTTGCGCTTGACAATTAGTAAGATGAGCTAACATTCAAATCTTGAAACAATACTTTGCATTCGCCAATATGTCTTTAAGCTCGGTTATAGGCAATCACATTGAAGCATAACGCTATCATCGAGCGATTGAAATAGATTTCTCCTGGTGGGTTGCTCGTTCGTCCTGTCCTCACGAGCTACTACAAGATTCATCACTTTAGAGAGCAGCCTTATGACCCCTACAATGTATACACCAGCCCCATCAAGGCCATACTATGTGCAAAATCAATCAAATCATGTACTGCCAGCTTCTCTGCGGTCTTGCACATAACCAATAGGTGCTCAGAGTGGGAGTTGTGTTCGCGTACGGGCTTATGAAAGTAATACGTTTTCTGGAGGAACATTGGAAGTCGTTGTGCAACAATTCACAGCAGAATGGACTCAATATTCCATTCAAGAAAACACCGAGAAGGATATTGAACGTGAAAGGAAGAGAAAAGATAATTCTGAAGCCATGGATGAGGATGATAGTGAGGAGGTATCTGAAGTAAAAGCTGCTCACTTTGGCGAGTCCATGAAATATGCCCGAAGGAGTGTCAGTGATGCTGATATCCAAAAATATCAAGCATTTGCACAAATGCTGCAACAGTCTTGAGGTTTTGGTTCTGAATTCCGAATTGCAGACATACCAACTACTACAGTGGAGGCTGGGGCTTCATATCCATTTACTACAGAAGATACTAAAGAAAAAAAATGACCCAATCAAGGTTGGACAACTATATATAGTTCCCAATATGAGCGACTCACCAAACATCGGCATCCTTTATTCCCCATCTTTGGCATATTCTAGGTTGAATCGTAGGTGGCTACTACCATCAATCTCGCGTTCCCTCACTTCTTCTTTCGAATGAATACATTGGATTAGTGTTGGAAATTGCAATGGCATTGGTGAGGGAAATAGTGATGGAAAAGGAAGAGAAGGATACCACCTACACAATGGCACTAGAGCATTTTCACCCTTTGAACAATTCCTGGTTGTGCCCCCATCCAGAGTGAAGACGTAATTGTAGGTAGAAGGAAAAAATTCGCAGGTGGTTTTGACTACTACACATCCTCACGCTAGTTCTCACCTCGATGAAATTGAATCAAATCACTCTCTGAATCCATCTATATCCAAACAGAAAAGGCCACCTTCTTTTTCCCCACAAAGCAAGCTCTTCTGATCAGAAACAACAACAACCCAAATCAGAGCAAGGAAGGGATCCTGATACCCATAGGTTAAAAGAGTCAAAGGTGAGTTTGCCTCACATTGGTTAATGACATTCATCAATGGTAAGTAATCCAATGACTTCTTTTCATGCTCGACATCGACACATTCATTCGCATGACTAGAATTGTACCATCGGGTTTAGTAGCAGGTGAAGACTATACACTTTTCCATGACTCCATCAGCAGTTGCAATAGTATTTTTCTAGCCATATGAGAGTACCACAGTTCCACTTTCGTACTTCCTCTTTCCCATGATTCATCAGCAACAGTTTAGATTCCTCCACTTCAGATTCTTTGATCTAGCAGTGATATCAGTCATAGCTATAGCAGTAGTCACCTTTCACATGATCCTGTAGCATTGACATCTTCCATGCTCTAGCATCCGCATCAGCCACATTCCTATTGCATAGTTCATCAACATTTTGGGTAAGTGGAGGTATGTTGTTTTCTACTCTTTAATCATGTAATTCCTTACATGCTAGAGTGAATGAATTTGGAAAAATCCCTCACCATGCTCCCTTTCCTTTTCACTTCTATGACTCATGCCACATTGCATGAGGACATGCAATCAATTTAGTTGTGGGGGGGACTATATTCGCTATCATCACTCCATTTTTCCACCACCATTCCATTTTTCATCTCATTTACCATTTACCAACATTTTTTTTTCTTCAAACGATACTCTGTTGCACTTTGCTTCATAAGCATGGATATACATATTGGCATGATTCACAAATATGCAAAAGGGATTTCTTATACTCAATGATGTTTCCTTATGCACATTGATAGCTTATCTATTCCATAAAGTAAATGGGTAAATTATTATCATAACAACAAGAGAACAAATAACGAAATGAATGATGTTTACACAAGAACGAACATTTTATTATCATAACAACAAGAGAACAAATAATGAAATGAATGTTGTTTACACAAGAACCAACATTCTCTATATTCATGGTTGTCACACAAGAACCAACCATAAGAAAATGTCAGTTGTTACTCATGTAAATCCCATCCTGGAAATATTCATTATCATCACTCAAAGACAAAATTTAGAGCCAAAATTCAGATGCCAAAATTTCTTGAGAAGATCCATGCACAGTTGCATGAGGACATGCAACAATTTGGGACTATATTCGCTATCATCACTCCATTTTTCCACCACCATTCATTTTTCATCTCATTTACCATTTACCAACATTTTTTTTTCCAACAATACTCTATTGCACTTTGCTTCATAAGCATTGATATACATATTGGAATGATTCAAAAATATGCAAAAGGGCTTTCTTATACTCAGTGATGTTTCCTTATGCACATTGATATCTTATCTATTCCAGAAAGTAAATGGGTAAATTATTATCATAACAACAAGAGAACAAATAACGAAATGAATGTCGTTTACACAAGAACAAACATTTTATTATCATAACAACAAGAGAACAAATAATGAAATGAATGTTGTTTACACAAGAACCAACATTCTCTATATTCATGGTTGTCACACAAGAACTAACCATAAGAAAATGTCAGTTGTTACTCATGTAAATCCCATCCTGGAAATATTCATTATCATCACTCGAAGCCAAAATTCAGAGCCAAAATTTAGATGCCAAACTTTCTTGAGAAGATCCATGCACAGTTGCATGAGGACATGCAATAAGTTCAGTTGGGGCGTATGTTGGGACTCATAAATGTCGTATTTCCATCCACCTTTCCCTTCATCAGTCTTCACATTTCATTGCCCCATTAACCTTTCATGATACCATTTTCATAATTAAATATGGGTTAAACCTTATTATTTCCAAATCATTTATTTTAGTATTAAAAGGGAATTTGTGATTAAATATTAGAAAATTGACATGTTTTCATATATCTCAAAAATGTGTGAGCTTTATCATGTGTAGGAATATGTGAAGGATTAATTCAAAAGACTTCTTGAATACTTCCTCCACCATTTCAATATGTGAGGAGGTAATTCATTCCTAATACAAGGAGAAGATCATGGATATTTGGTTGTCATATCTTATCCAATATATATGAGAGATATGTGTGAGTATTTGAAGGGATTATATTTTGTAATAAAGGGAAATGGGTTGAGAGAAAAGTGGATATGTAATTATGAGATGTTTATCTTCTTTTCAAAGCTCTCATGTATAAAAGAGAGTGCCCTCTCTTCAAGAGAGGGAAGAGGGATTCATTATTATGTAGATTAAGGGAATTGTTATGAGATAGGTTCTTGAGGAGAATTGTTATGATGTAGATTGGATTCATGAAGATACTCCTTTTGTAAACCTACCTGTAGAAGATTAATGCAAGTTTGGATTCAATGATTTTGTCTCTCTTAGAAGTTATCATCCGTTGATCTAAAATCTTCCATATTGGCATCGGCAAGAGCCACCGATCCAACTTGGTAAGCTTATTGTAAATTGTTAGTGTAGATTTTCATTTCATGTATTTGTTATTTTGATTTCATGTTATTTTGTTTAATTTCACTATTCAAATGTGTTGCAAAGTGTGGTAATGCAGGAATAGCTGGATCTCTATATTTCACCATACATGAGCTTTAATGGGGCATCCTACTTGTTTTTTTAGTTGCTCCAGGAGATAGAATCAAAGTTCATCTTTTCTTTTCATGAGCCATCAATGAATATGTCCATCACCTGAGAAAGAGCTTTTGCTTGTTTATGAGTTTTTCTTTCCATCTTTCGAATTGTGTGAAGATTGTCATTTTTAAAAGTGTGTTGGTTTCTAAATGGTTTTCTTATCTATACTAAATAGACATAGGAACCTATCTGTTATCGGCACATATAGTGCATCAACTCTACTGATTACGAATCTTGATTCATAATTTATGTTTGGTAATATATTATGCAAATAATTGCACCAACAGTCACATATATGGCTGAAAATTCTCCATGATCATATATGAAAAGTCCTGGAAGATTTCAAGAAAAACACTTGAGAACTCAGCCCCATGATTTTTTCAAGAATATAAGCACAAAGATTTGAGAAAACATTGTAGAAGAAGAAAATAATGGAGAAGAATGAAGATATTTGTTTGCTGATCAACATATTGATTACATAATGATGGTTGGTATGTCTCTCTCCTGCTCCTTTGAATTCCCTCTCAACAATGAATTCTCCATTGGCACAACATTTATTTAATGCCTAATTTTGATATCAAACAATTCACCTTCTAAATCTCTTAGGTCATGAGAAATTTTGTGGATTGATTCTTCAATATCTTGATTTTTCATAGAATAATCAATTAGCCAATTATATATCTCTTCTTCACCATATTCAATTATGTCATTAAATTTCTCAGTAGCTAATCCCTTTAATATCTCCACTTGTTCATCAAATTGTTTCCTTGTCAAAAACATTGAATTGAAAATTAATTTAGGATCTTTCATCTCACTAGTGCTTCCTGCTAAATCTAGTTCAATGAGTCTTCTAAATAATTCTTCTCTTTTCACTATGGCTTCATTGCATGCTTGGACAATGTTTCTCAAATTCTTTATCTTTTCTTTCCAACAGGAATTCAGTTGTTTGATTCAACTTGGAGAAGGAAAATCTTCTTCTCTCCTTTTCAATTATGTCATGCTTGAGACTTTTATCCAAAATGGTTAAACAACATATGTGTAAAATCCTTGTTTATTCTTAAAATCAACTTGGATATACTCATGAAATGCATGTGCCCTTGAACCAAAATAAACAATATTTTTTTATACCTTTCAAGCGTATGTTATCAATGACATTCTCTTTTTAATGTTTTTCTCAACATAATTTCGGACCGTTGTGAGAAAACTTGAAGATCCCTTTAACTTGATACCAGGTGTAGTTATTTTAATCATTGTCAAAGGTCTGGCCAGGATTGGAAGAGGCATCAAGGAATTCTCCAATTATTTGATTTTCTCCTTTAATTTAGCATACTCATCCTCTAGACCATCAATATGTTATAGCGATATTTGCTTCACCTTGTTGGCCCTCGACCAAGTTTTGAAGAAATCTTGGTCAGGTTTGACCACTTTTTGGACTTTGACATAATGATCAAGGAAGGAATACCCAGGCAGAGCTGAGATCGTGGATCTCACTTGTTTTTTGGTCTTTGTGGACCCAACAAGGGGTTCATTAGGGGTTTTGTAATGGGTTATGGGATGTTAGCCCATGGGTTTACCCATGTTTAGGCCTTATTGTAAAAGTATAAATAAGTGTAAGAATGTATTGTAAATGGAAGTGAAGTAAGTTTCAATAGCTTGGAGGGCTAAGTGCAAGTAGTTATGAGTACTTTGTGCAAAATAATGTGTATGTAAGACTATGTGCTCGATAAAGGAGTTGGCTTTATGCCTTGACCTAATTTTTGGAAGGAGGATCTGGTGCTCAGTGCACAGATATCCTATCCTCTGTGAAGCTTGGCTCTATGGCTTAGTGCACAGAAGCGGATGAATGTAAGATATTGAAGAATAATAGAGAAGAAGAAGAGTTTGTGGGCGTAGCCCCACACTAGGGTGAACCACGTAAATCTTTTGTCTGTTGTTTTTGTCATTGATCTGCTTAGTTCTTTTGTTATTATGTGGGATGGATAGATCTGATGTTGCTTAATGCTTTACTTGTGCTTTATGGATGAATGATAGATATAACTTTGTGTTGTATGCTAAGTGGTTGAAGTGTTTAATATTTGTTGTTACTATGTTGATACACCTTAGGGTTTGTTCTGATATGTTAAAGAAAGCTAATGAACTAATGTGTATCATTTTCTAAGTGTTGTTAAGGTACTTTTAGAAGTATTATAATCATAGATCTGTGTCCCAAATTGGTTACAAGCACCTGAGTCATGTAACCCCCCCTGCCTCTACCTCGAGTGAGACTTCTCCTGCTTCCCAGGTCTGCCCCTGTGCCAACAAATGGTTCTATTTTCGGGACCTGAAACTGTGATTGTTGGGAACTAAAGTAAATAAAAGAGAATCTCTGTGCGTAGATCTCCTGTTGTAGTGCACAGTAATCTAATTGATTTACGAAGCTCTGTGCTAGGAATAAAACCTGATGTGAGGAAAAGAGGTAAGATCTTAAAAGAGGTAAATCTTTGTGCTTTGATAGAGGTAAGATAAGTGAAATTTTTTGTTTTGAAAGCACGAATTTAGGTATGTTTAATAGATTTTTTCCTAGTTTGAAAGCTAGGGCACAGTTAGAAGAAAGAGTTGATCTAAGTAAAGCTAATAGAAATGAAGAAATATATGTTATTCCTATGCATAGAAAGAATTGTTGGACTAATAATTGGATGCTGGAACCTAGAAAGATTTTTTGGAGATTGCAAATCCAACACTTTTATTGTTACACATTACTTTCATCACCCTTATGACCATTAATGATGTAAACCTATCTATTTTCTTCAGAGGTATCAGTGGCCTAAATTCCTGAGGAAAGAAGGGAAAAGAACTTTACCTGAGAGATGAAATCATATTTTCCTTTGTGAGGAGGATCGTCGCACCCTGCACTATGCATGGGGTGCGACAATCCCAGATCGTCGCACGTTGTAGTAAAACTATATTGTGATGTCGTCGTAGGTTGCACTATAGCTAGGGTGTGACGATCTCATATCATCGCATGCTGCACTATAGTTAGGGTGCAACGATTTTCGTACGTGGGAAAAACAAGCATCTTCTCGATGCTTCTAGAAGGAGAATATTCTATGGTGAGGTGGCCTCTGATTGGTTTGGATCTTACTCACTTTTCTGATTTAGTGGGATCATCCTAACCTCCTCACCTTATCCTCTTCAGCTTATAAAAGGAGAGAAGCTCTAATGGAGAAGGTTGGCTAGAGCTTGTGGATTTGGAAATTTGGCTTGAGATTGTTAGCTTGGTTAGATTGGCTTTGATCTTTGCTTTGTCAAGATAGATTGTGAGTAGCTATCAGATCCATGGTCTCGGAATCCTTGGAGCAAGAAGTGTGTGGGAAGCAAGGAACTATTGGAAGGGACCTTACAATATCAAGGCTTTGGTAGTAATATCTCTTTCTATTATTTAATACAAATGCACTTTTGTTTCCTATATGAATCTTATTTGTTCCTATTGTATGATTCCTTGATCATATATATAGTTTAATATCAAATATTTCTTGTATTATTCTTGTCTTCATTGGCTTGTGTTCCTTTGTATATTTTTCTCCATAAGCCTCATGACAGATCTTGGATTGCATTGGCAAAGTCAGATATTCAATATTTAAAAGGTATGTTCTAGATCCATTTCTCATTTGATAATTGAAATCTAAGAAAAGAATAGTGCATTGTCTTGTTTTGTTCTAGTTTCAGGTGAAACTAGGGAGATCTGTTTGTGTCTGCACTTACCGATTTGTCTGATAACAAAATTGACGACCATATTGGAGAAACAGATTGTTTTCCTAGTGTGTATTTCTTTCTTTCTTTGATTTCTTGAGTTATGTTTTCTGAGTCGCTAGGAGATCTAGATGAACTCTTTCACTATTTAAATTCACTGGAAAATCTTCTTGCTTTCTTATTTTTTCCATTTTTTCTTTGATCGTCGAACCCTGCTTTGAGGGACAGTGCGATGATCTAGGATCGACACACTCTGCCTATTATACACAGTACGATTTCATCACAATGCACTTTTCTTTGGCCCACAATGATCTAGCATTGTCGCACTGTGTTAGTCTTCCAGCCTGTGACAATTGTGAAATTTTTTAATTTTTGATGGTTTTTCTTGCCCAGATCTTAGATATGGTTTTGGGGTGAATTTTTGGGTTTGATTATAGTTTGATTATAGTCTTATTGATAGTATTTGAATCTTCTTTTATCCATCTTTGCTTTGTTTTGGCTCATTTTGTTTTGAAATATTTGATCTTTTTCTTTGAGTGTCTTTCAATTACAAAGCATTATTTTTTCTTTAGAATTGTTTGGTGAAAGAAATTCTTTTTCTTTTATTGAATAGTTCATGTTAAAAGAGAAAATTGTTTGGGTTGCTTTGTTTCATATCGATTTTCTATTGCTTTTAGCTATCTTTGAAACTAAAATTTTTAATTTATTGCTTTATATTAGATTGGGGGAGTCCTTGCATTTGAAGTAGTGAAATTGCATGTTTTTTGTTTTTTTTTGGTCTTGAATTATAAAAAAAATTCCCCCTCATGGTCGGGGGGGGGGGAGAAGAATCATGTATTTGTGTACAGTCTCTTTGGCTCATTTCTTGAAGTTCTTGATATTGATGAGTTTAAAATTTTTGGGACATTGTGCATCTAGGAATGATAAATGTTTTATCCTTCTCATAATATAGCTTTCATCGAAATGAAATATTTGCATTCTCATTTCTTTGCATTGTTTAGAGTCGATCAAAAAATCATTTAGGCCACACCATTTTCCTCTTGAGTAACAACAACCTTAAAAATAAAGAGCTTATAAAAATTGATTAGACATTTTTATATTTTCTAGTAGAAAACCTACATTAGATTAGTTGTAGAGCTTTAGAATAGGTGTGAAAGATAACTTTACAAAGCTGAAAACAAACATAGTATCTTGTGATAGGGAGAGTTCAAATCCACTTGCTACATTTTATCCTGGGAAGCCCTTCTCACAAAAAGGTCAAACCCGAGGTCACACTGAGACTGATAGAGTTACTCACCCTGCTTTGTTGGTCTTGGTGTAGAGATTGTGCGTATTATTGGGGGTCACTTGGAGATATACCCACAATCATGAGTGGAAGCCTTTTGAGTTGATTTTGGGCTAGATACCCTGCCTTTGCACGTGGATCAGACTGTTGATTGTTTCCCCAAGCATCACTATAGTAATTGGTAACCTTAGTGGCCTATCTCTTTAGGGTATTTACACGAGGTGACTGTGGAGGGGCAAGTCTTCATGGTACTTGGACTCGACATCGACCAAGCTCACTCGGGCTCCTTGGAGGGTATACCCATGATTATGTGTGGGAGATTTCACCAAGGTGTAAGTTCGTTAAGTAGGTCGCCAACATAACTTTTCCACCCTCTCTATCTCGAATCCTTCATACATTGTTCCCGCAACGTTGGATTTCATCACTAACTAGTGCATTCATTGTAAGAAGGTTTTGTTTGCTTATTTGATTCCTAGATTTTTAGTGTGTGATATTTGTTTTTCCTAGAAGACTCTAGGTTGGATATGTTTTTAATGGCGTCAGTTCTCGGAACGACCAATGAAAGAACCTCTTTTCCAGGCGGAACTTTTTTTCTTTCCTTCTTATGGAAACATTGGTCCTCCTTACATCTCTACTTTGAGCCTTCCAGGTCTCACAATTGGATTACCGGTATGGTTGTTTTCCACTCAAGCAATCCTGAATACAACTTGTTAGCAGAAGATTGGTTTATGCCTTAGCATTGCATAAGTGGTGCTACCTAATATTTCATAGAGAACAGAATGTGCATTTCATCATTCATTTTGGCAAATGAATACAATTGTTATGGGATTTTTGTTTGTTTTGGGGAAAATTGAAATTATATTGAGTTATTCCCAATATCCAAGTTCAAGAATCAGAGCACCCATAGATTTATGCTACCAAATTGCATTCAGAAACACAGTCGGGTGCTACCTACAGGCACTGCGTAATATTCTAGCAGAGGATAAATTGTGCAGAGTTATTCTACCAGTTTTGAGTCACTAATTTAAAACTTGGGTTATGAGAATTTGAGGATGTATTTTTGAAAACTGAAGGAGGTTATTTTTCATAACATTCCAAATAACAAAAACCTCTCTCATTTTTTCAAAATGTGTTTTGGTTTGAGATATATTTGATATAGAAGTAGGCATTGCGTACTCTGCACAGTGGTGTTGCGTACTAATTTCCTGTAGCGGTGACGGTTTTGATATTTGCCTTGTTGGGAGGTTGGCAGATGTCAAGTAGAGTTCGAATGACTTCTCAAGGATCAGTTAGATGTCAAGGGACACCTACACCTAATATTTATCTCCAGAAAAGGACTCATGCATGAGGTGGAAACAATTTATTAATGACTTCCAACAAATTCCTAAAAATCAGCAGTTTGTTGGATTTTTGTCTCTTTGATTGTTGGCACCTATATCCTAGGCTTAGAATCCAATGGAGGAGAAGGGATTCGACCTCCTTAGGTTATTTGGATGCTATTTTATATTTAAGGAAGGAGAGATCTCTTGGAGAATGGAGGGATGAGCCAAGAGAGGCTAGAGAGAGTAGGAGTAGGCAGTTTTCCTCTGTGTGTTCATTTGTAATCCTGTGGGCATTTTTTGATTGTAAGCATTACTAATATTGGAGACTCATTAGAGCTTTGATTTCATATTGTAACTCTTCTTTTATATTTCTTCTTATTTGAATATATTGCATATTTGAGGATCAAAGGCTGTCAATGATTTATGGATCCCTAAGCAACAGAGGATCTGTTGTATTTTGCCCATTAGTCATTGTTTATATTCAAGTATATGTTGATTCATTAAATTGAGAGGATCTTTGTTTAGTGAACATTCTATCTTATGTTTTCCTTCTTCATTATTTCACCTATCAGCATATAATCGTGTTTTCTATTGAGCAGCTTGTGTGCCTTCGATGAGTAGGATGTTTGTGACTCGATTGCCCATTGGTGTAGCCTACTGATCTGCAGTTTGTTTCCCTCTCCCTTTCTTTCTCCATCTTGCTGATCCACCTATTCAAAACCAAATTATATTTTACATTCCGATGGGTGCTGAGATTACACTTTAGTAGTCAAAGTGTGACTTTCAGTGCTAACATTCTTGGCATCGTTGCCAAGGACAGATTTGAGTAGATTGAAAAGCTCCCTGGGAAGAGCGACATTGCATAGCTCCACATTTAGATGGTGAATGAAGTTGGAAACCTTCAATACTGCACATTCACCATGGTGACTCCATTGTTTAGAATATGTTGGTGATTCCACTGGGGATGAGAAAAATCAAATGGCTATGAAGGCTATCTTGGCCAAGAGGTTTGCCCCACTCAATTTCTCAGCCATAGATGGTTATCCACATCTTGTGCCTCAAATTGGTGAATGGAAAGACCTGCTACCCAGATTTTATGAAGGTGATGATGAAAACCCTTTTGAGCATGTTCATGAATTTCATGCTTTGATGCAGCAGCTTGACATCCATTATGAAGATATATTAATGAAAATGTTCATGTATTCATTGGAAGGTGATGCGAGGCAATGGTATATAACACTTCCTTCTTCTAGTATTTCCTCTTTGAAGGACTTTCATGATGTTTTTTATTCTCATTGCAAGATAATTTATCTAGCTGAAAGACTTTTTTAGAATTGTTGTGAGAGGTATGCATCATATATTCAAGATTCAGCAAGTGATTCCTCTAGTAGTGATGATGAATGGGATTATTATAGAGAGAAAGACTTAGATGATGAGTTTCATAATGATTTTCCTAAATTTGAAGAACAAATGCATCATTCATGTCAAAATCTAGGTCCCCAAGAGAAAGATCAATATGGACAATCCATCATTTCCTTGTCTCCTCGTTTTCTCAATTCTTTAAGTCAAGAGGTCATCTTAGATTCTGAATTATTTTATCATGAGAATAGTGTTGCATATTGTCATGACCAAATTCATAGATTATCAGTCCCTCATATTGTTAATGAACCAATGTGCCATGATTTGCCAAGTTTTGATGACTATGAGGATGTTTTCCCTGAGCAACCAGTTGTCCTAGCTATTGTACTAATCCCCTCATCCGTTAATAGTCAAATGGTCATTGATTCACCTTTGTATGATGATTATGAAGATAATTTCCATGAACAATATGTTGAAGACCTTACATAAGAAAAGTACCCTTCCCATCAAAGCAACAATAGCTTGTTTCAACCCTCATGTCATATTTTTGTTGCTAAAAAAGAAGAAAAAGATGATAATCTAATTTTAGAGGGTGAAAAACTGAGAAATTGGGACCATAAGCCAAGCTATGATGAATATCCCTCACAATCAGAAGATAAGATAGAAGAATTTGGTTTCCCAAGTACTTCTAATTGTGATGAACTTCCCTATAAACCCCCTATTCCTCTTGAAGACACAAGCTCAGTTTCATCAAGCAGCCAAGATCAAATGCCATGTGATCAGATGAGAAAGGTTGAAATTAAAGAAAGACAAGCATCACTAAGCCTTTTTCCTAATACACCTCATGACCAGAAGTAGACCAAGGAAATATGCATTGAGGATGAATCAGAGAATCAACAAGCCATATAAAAACCAAGAACAGTGGGCGAAGGACCTAATGCAATACTTTTCCTTTTTACACAAAGCAATGTTGCAGGGGCAAGTATTGATGATGTTTTTCATGATCCATTTGTAGCATGTCTGCAAGCAGAAAATGGGTCTAGACTCATTGATTTATTCAATGGAAAGTTTATTTCCAAATGTTTTTTTGACTTGCCTTCATGTAATAATTATCTCTGGTGCTTAAGGAAGCACATTTCAAAACTTCGAATGGTTGAAAAAATGATGAAATGGCTTCATTAGTTGTTTAATGTAACTTGAATGCTTCAGTTTCCCAATAATTAGAGTAGGTGTGTGCAATAAGCTTGTTGGACAAGAATCATTTTCATCATTATGTCAGTTTTAGTTTTCATTCTTATTTAGTTTCAGCTGAAGGTCACATATCAAAGCAGATTGCAAAGGTTAAAGGTTGAGAGCATGACTCCACAAGCCCAAAGGATAAGGTACTGAAACTACAAGAGTTCTTAGAGCCTCACAGGGAGGACTCTATCCCCCATGGATCCTATGTTAGCACAAGATTGTTTTATGCCTCAGCATTGCATAAGTGGTGCTACCTAATATTTCACAAAGAACAAAATCTACATTTCATCATTCATTTTGGAAAATGAATACAATCGTTATTGGATTTTTATTTGTTTTGGGGAAAATTGAAATTATATTGAGTTATTCCCAATATCCAATTTCAATAATTAGAGCACCCACAAATTTATGCTACCGAATTGCATGTAGAAACACAGGTGGGCGCTACCTACAGGCGATGTGTAATATTCTAGTAGAGGATAAATTGTGTAGAGTTATTCTGCTAGTTTTGAGTCACTAATTTAAAACTTGGGTTATGAGCAGTTGAGGATGAATTTTTGAAAACTGGAGGAGGTTTTTGTTCATAACATTCCAAATAACAAAAACCTATCTCATGTTTTCAAAATGTCTTTTGGTTTGAGATATATTGGATATAGAAGTAGGGAATGCGTACTCTGCATAGTGGCGTTGCGTACTAATTTCCTGTAGCGGTCACGGTTTTGATATTTGCCTTGTTGGGAGGTTTCCACATGTCAAGGAGAGTTTGAATGACTTCTCAAGGATCATTTAGATGTCAAGGGACACCTACACCTAATATTTAACTCCAAAAAAGGCCTCATGCATGAGGTGGAAACAATTTATTAATGACTTCCAACAAATTCCTGAAAATCAACAACTTGTTGGATTTTTGTCTCTTTGATTGTTGCCACCTATATCCTAGGATTAGAATCCAATGGAGGAGATGGGATTCAACCTCTTAGTTTATTTGGATGATATTTTATATTTAAGGAAGGAGAGATCTCTTGGAGAAGGGAGGGATGAGCTAAGAGAGGCTAGAGAGGGTAGGAGTAGGCAGTTTTCCTGTGTGTTCATTTGTAAGCATGTGGGCATTTTTTGATTGTACGCATTACCGCTATTGGAGACTCATGAGAGATATGATTTCAGATTGTAACTCTTCTTTTATATTTCTTATTATTTGAATATATTGCAGATTTGAGGATCAAAGGCTGTCAATGATTTATGGATCCCTAAGTAGCAGAGGATCTGTTGTATTTTGCCCATTAGTCATTGTTTATATTCAAGTATCTGTTGATTCATTAAATTGATAGGATATTTGTTTAGTTAACATTCTATCTTATGTTTTCCTTCTTCATTCTTTCACCTATCAGCATATAATATTATTTTCTGTTGAGCCACTTTTGTGCCTTTGATGAGTAGGATGTTTGTGACTCCATTGCCCATTGGTGTAGCCTACTGATCTGGAGTTTGTTTCCCTCTCCCTTTATTTCTCCATCTTGTTGATCCACCTATTCAAAACCAAATTATCTTTTACATTATGATGGGGGATGAGCTTACACTTTAGCAGTCAAAGTGTGACTTTTAGTGCTAACATAGCTAATGCTTCGGTTGTAAGAACTTCCCCCTGAGAACATCAACTTCATGTTGATCCTTCACCTTCTTCAACAGTAAGATCTTCTTAACCTTCTTCAATTGCAAGGTATTCTTCCGTTTCATCTTATTCATCGAGTGAAAGCTCTGCATCTAATAACCCAGTGGATACGAAGAAGAATAAAAGGAAGAAGAAGAAGAAGAAAAATAAGAAAGGGTCTAAACCTCCAACCACTGCTAGACGTGTTGGAAAACCACCAGTTACTGATAATCATGTTCGGAGTGTTGATGATGCCAATATCACCCAAACCACCCGTACGCCCAAGTACCCTTGCAGTATTTGTAAGGGTATCCATCTTCTTAAGGATTGCCTTGGTCTATCCAAGGTTATAGAAGCATGGTCTACACACCCTCACAAACCCATGTCGTCAGCCTCTGAACAACATGTTGATGACCTCCCGTCAACTAGTCAAGATATCGTTGGGAATAAGAAAAGTAGAGTGAGGTTCCTATGTATGTTATGTGAAGGGAGTCATCAAACTCACCTTTTCCCTCGTATGGACGAAGCCTCGAAATTATTCAAAGACATGATTGTTTCCCAACCTCAACTTCCAGTTGTTTCTCGCATGCTTACTCTCAACCCACCTGTAGTTGATCGAATGATCGATCTAGTTCCTTCTTTGTTTAGTCTGATTGATCATGTAGTCAATTTGGTCACATCCTTAGTTGAACCAATTGACAAATTGGTCGATATGATCCCATATTCGGTTGATCCCACTCTCCCGTTAGAGAGTGTAACCCAAGTGGTCGATCCATTTCCACTTGTCGACCCCATTCTCCTCTTGGAGAATGACACCCAAGTGGTCGATTTAATGTCATTATCAGTTGATCCTACTGTCCCACTAGAGAGTAAACCCAATGTTTCCCACATTTTTCTTTTTTATACAAAATATACCGTGCTATGGGTCTTTCCTCCTTCTCTCGTAGAACCCCCTCCAAGTAATGAGGCCATCCTTTTTAATTGGGATGTGCTAACTAGACCTTGTCTTCCCTCTCACATTCCTTTCAATATTACAGTACAATTTTGTGATTGGGACATTCCTCAGAGGTTGATAGACGAAGGTTCATTTGTTAGTATTTTGTCCTCTCTTACTTGGCAAGCTTTGAGTTATCCTCAACTTGTGTCGGTTACCCAGACTCTGTTTTCTTTTAACAGAAGAACTAGTCACCCTTTAGGGATCCTTCCTCAGTTTCCCATAACCTTGGGAGGGAAAAATATCTTTTTTGATGTCATGGTAGTCCAAGACCCCTTGGATTTCGATTTACTCCTTGGGAGAGATTATGTCTATGCCATGAAAGATATTGTGTCCACTCTTTTTCGTGTGATATATTTCCCACATGATCGAAGAATGGTGACTATTGATCAACTTTAATTTATTGGCCCTGAATTAACCATCAACTCAATGAACTCCCTAAATGGTTCTTATATGCAGATGGTATCGACCCTACCGCAGGTCAATTATGTGGCGTTGTATCCCATGCCTTTAGCTACCGATGAATATGAGCCTCTCATTGTAAGCTCGGTCTCTTATGACTTAGATACAGTAGTTGACCTGGTCATATCTTCGATAGGGCTATTGAAGCCTAATCCCCTTACCCCTATCGCGACCCTCGACATGTGTTCCTTCCAAAGTGTGTTTCTTCCATAGATGATTTTAGGGGCGAAATTTCGCCCATGGGCGAAATTAAGGGGCCTCTAATTTTTTATTGGACGAATTTTTTGTATTAGAGTGATTTTTTTAAACTTATTTTATTAGCCCGTAATTTATTTTAAGGTA